>JAODKL010000036.1:23643178-23669710 GCA_026780765.1 Petrocephalus schoutedeni
AATGAACTCTCAGAAATTAACAAAATATTCTAAATGCAAATAAAATACAGGCCACGAAGAAATAAACACCTTTTGGCACAGTACATTGAAAAAATCACTGTTATAAAAATATGTTATAAAATGCATGCAAAGAAATCAAAGAAAATATAGCACAGGGCTACATCTACATCAGCAGCAGTTTTACCCCCCAGAACAAACACTCATCAGCACTTTGTGCCTCAGCACAATGTACGGGTACCAATTAGACACTGATAGCAATTAACTAATGAGGGCCTTATATCAGGGTCTGAATGTCTTATTTCTAACAAGTGGGAAAAAAACAGCATGAGATTGGGGGACTTCATTAGTTTGTTTAGTATCTGACACGAAAACTGCAGAATGCAACTGTTTGAAGTGCAGTTTTTGAAGTCCTGCCTATTGTGCTGTATGCATATTAATGACAGCTTGCAGAGTATACTGGAAAAATAAATTGAAGTTGTAAGTCTCTCGTTTGTTTTTATTAAAGGATTAGAAGAAATGTGGAATATATTTTAAAATAAAATTTCTAGATAAACACATGAATAATAAGACATTATAACCATTACTTTATTTCATGCATGCCTTTGCCTGGAAAAAAATCTGTGAGAAGACCAAAAGTTCCAGAGGAATGCCAGTTGTGTGGTCGGCAGGAGTCGACATGGACTGACTGTATCCATTAGTAGTAAGTAATAATACTGACAAGTTTTCCAGCAGGGGGCACTGAATGACTTTCAATATGGAATTTGGAACTTTGTCTTCGTAGATACAGCATTCAACATGGACACTTCTTTTCAGTCTTAAATGATGTCATGAAGTTTTCAAAATATGCATCTTATCGTGCTTCTTGCTATAACAACCTGCATCATTCGTGAAAGGGCAAGGTAGGATTTTTTATGTATTATTATTGGGTTCGTAACAAAAAAGAAATTTGATGAAAAGGAATGTACCTGGAAATAAGCAGAATATATTGAAATATTATTAAGAGGTAGCTACAATTAGATAGTCAGAAATTCAGCTAGAGTTTTTGAAACGATTCAGATTTACTAGTTCAGCACCTTCACCTTTAAAAACCTTTGATGCAGACATTTCCCGAATTAGCCTCCTAACTACTAGGAAAATTTGCCTCCTAACTGCTAATAGCCTCCCTGTCTGAAATGAAATGAAAATTTAAAAAGTGAATATGAGAAACTACAGCTATGTACTCTATGTTTATTTAGCAAGCTGGCTATTTTCTGCATTTATTGTATCTTTACATACCTAAGCTGTTCATCAATAGTTACTTGCTTCTGTGGCTTACTTGAGACACAATAATTAAGCAAAGTTGCCTGTACATAGCAGCCAGGAGCCAGGAAGGACAGGAGGCCTGTTTGCAAGAGATCGAGGCCTTTTATTTTCTAGGCTGAGCGAACAATGACCAAGTCCGTTATCCAAAGCCGGAAGGGAGGTGAACAAGCCAAGAGGATCATGAGACATGAAGGTCAGTCCAATGAAGATCCACAAGACGAAACATGGGAACACCAGACAGGATCGGTTGGACAGGCAGGATCGAGTCGGAGGAGGCAAGAACCAGCGAGGGAGGGTCAGGACGGGCATGTTGGACAGGAACAGGTACGGCAGGAACAGAGGGGATCGATGCGACACGTGATAGACAGGAAACAAGGTTAATCAAGTGCGTGGCCAAGCGCATCGGCAACAATACTTCGCATTGGTCGTGCCAATGTGGGATTCTTTTATGCACACCTGTGTACAATTTCCGGTTACCCGGTGTTCTCCGCCCCTCTGGGCATGACATCCAGAGTGCCTTTGTGTTTGACACCGATTCCATGTAATGGCGCCCCCTGGCTGACATGCAGGTCACCATGACATCAGTAGGGCTGCAGGCCAGGGCTTTGCCTGTAACTGGAAGGGGAGGGGCATTACAAAATCAGAAGTGGGGATTCTTTAATATTAAAGATATATTCTTCACCCCCCCTTAATTCCCCAAGGGTGCAAAAACTATTAACATGGATAATACAGGAAATCTGAGCTTATTACCTTCAAGCACAGGAATTATGTTTTTAAAATTAAAAGAATATGGTATTTGAATTCTGGGCAACCAGGTTGAATTAGATCTTTTCAAACATGGTTTCAGGTCAAAACTATATATCCAATTAAATGTGAAGGAGAGTAACCTTGTATCAGGAAGATGAAGCAAGCAAATGATAAAATAAAATACTTTAAGAAGGAGAATGTTGTTATGAGGCACAGAGCACAAGCGGAGAGTCAGGTTCTCTGTCCCCGTGGACAAGGTCATACACAGACTACAGTGGCTGTTCTCTGCATTGCCAAAGACACCCCCTGGAAATACGTAAATATTAAGAGATTGCAGTAAATATGTACAGCTGTATACCTGCATGATGAACAAAGTACAGTTTACGCTCAAATACCCCCTCAGTTTCTTTATGTAAACTCATCTGCACCTGTTTACACAGCTTTACAATTTGCTAATGTTAAATATTCACTTAATGGTAGATGTTAACAGGTTAACCAATAGCAATTAATTCTCTGTTTGTTATATGCATTTCTCCTAATAATAATGTACCAGGTGGTACATTAGGACTTACTAGGTAATTGGTGTTAGGTATTAGGTCATTGGTAATGGTATAAAGGAGTGTAAATTTACGAGGCTGTGAAAGGCTGATACTAGTTTATGTGATTAAGTAACGGTGACATTATTCTGCTACAGATGTAAGGATTTAAGTGAGTTTAAGTGAGACCAGTGGCTTTGTTTTGTAACCAGTGGAAGTTTACGTTGCCTCAGGATTGGGGGCACCAGTTATGATTCACGTGGTTGTGGAGGTAGCACAGGGGTTCTGAATAGTCTTGACTTTCAAGTTCAGGTGCGCAAACACAAGGCTTGAAGATGTCAGAAATGTTTGTTGTTTGCAGGAATAATGATTCTCAATAGTTAATTAACTGCTTGCCCTTTTGATCTATACCGCGTTAAGTAATCTTCATATATTCATGCTGCAGGGGTACTTTTGTTTATATACTGGGAGTCATGTCTCTTGCCAATAACCTGATTTGTAAGCATCCCATATTGAGTGCAGTGTGTCAGGTTTCTTGTTGAAAAAGGATTGTGAATGAGGTCAGATATCCAGCTGAAACAATGGCGTTTGCCATGTGTTAGTTACCCCAGCACCAAAGTGGTTTCATTCATGCCTGATACTGGCCTTTCTCCCAGCCTGCTAAATGGAAGTGGTGTCACCAGACTCTCTGACTGGCCCTTTAACTATCCTCAGAGGCCCACAATAACATGAAACTTAGTCATGTGACTCAACTTCATTTTGTGCTTGTTCTAGAAAGCCTCTGCTTTATTACAGATCTTACGCATATCTGCCTGCCATATGCTCCTTGCTTTCTAAGATTCCACATTTACCACAGCCCAGTACTGGAAAAGTGGTTGGAAAATGGATGCATGGGTGAAGTCTGACAAACCATATTCTGTCCTCTTCATAGTATTGAGATTTGAATTAAGGGTACAAAAAATATTGTTTTCTTTTGTGAGACTTCACCCATGCATCCATTTTCCATCCGCCTTTCCAGTACAGGGCTGAGGGAAATGTGTAAAAGTTTTTTTTAATGTTACTTTTTGACCCAGAAAGTTTAATATGATATTTTAACCAATTAAGTACCTGGCTATTACTACTTGATGATGGAATGTTGGAATCAAGAACAAAATACATTTTGGTTTAATCTGTTCCTAGTTTTACTATGCTTGGATACTTTCAAACAGTACAAACAGTGATATGTTTGGAAATGCACACAGGCTATTTGACACTAGAGGGCAGACTTACTCTATTCTGATTCTGTACTCTTCATAAACAGCCATCCCATAATATCATTGTTAGCTGTTAGGTAAGCAAATATGGTAAGTTAATGCACTGTAAAAATAGCATCCTAAGCTACTGTGAAGTAAAAAACAGTACAGCTTTTTAACACGAATTACTTCTAACACTCTTAATGGCGGTTTTTACCATAGCCAGGCCATGCAAAATTTGTGTTTTCGTTTGTATGCCTGTCATACTTTACAAAGCAAATGTAGATTAAATTTACATGTTAGGTTTTCCATCAATATGATATGAGCAAAGTCTTGTACGCACTTTCACCAGATCTGCAGAGAAGGGTGAAATCTAAGTAATCTAAATTTATGCTTTAAATTCTCGAAGAAGTATGGCTCATAATAGAATAACACTTCAAAGCAGAAAAATGAGCAACGTAAAAGTGGGAAGAAAGTGCATATAGACTTTCTCACGCCGATCTAATGGCGAACATGCTCCTAGCAGTTGTGAGCTTGCCACCTAATGTGTTAACCAAATGTGTTACAGTGACAATTGCATTAGGCGGGAGTTCATTTTTTTGACCTATATGAATTCTACCATGAAACAGTTTCATACTTTTCATAGAAAAGGTAATTCTCCAGCAAAACCACATATGGATTCCATCTGAGAGAAATGTTTTCATTTGGACTGTGCTTCCAAACCAAGTTTGTACCTGTTCTTCTACAGTATATAATGTCTTCTTTTTGAAAGAAGCATGTATATTGTGCTTTTGTATGTAACCCAAACTCTATATGTCTAACCATAAATTAAGAAGCAAAATATAAATTTTAAGCTAAAGACACATGGTCATTTTGTGCACTCAGCATTATAAGTGATTTTTTTCAAGTTGCAAAAAAAGGCCTGTTCAATCTAAAAACATCTCACCTGGCACAACATAGCAAATTGTTTCCCTCAGCAAGTTGCTGTGTGCAGTTACATGTCTAGATGTCTAGATGTTGTTTTGCTGTTAGGATTATGAAAGTGCTGACTCTATAGCCCTATTAAGTCTGTAGGCTTCAATATATTACTTTTTTAATTCCTTGGGGATGTCAACAGCTGTTGCAATTTTGTTCTTAGTTTGTATGCTAATTTCCTGCTTTCAGTAAATTAAGCCCCTAAATGAAATAATACCCATTTTGCTAGAGTTGTATATTCCATTAAAATAATTTACACAAAACTATTACAACTATTTAGACCAAAAACCCTGGATACAGTTATACATTACTTTTGTACTGATGGTCACAATTTAAAACTGTTTGTGATCCTTAGAAAAAACATATTAATAGTTGAAATTGTCACATTACTGCGTGTGTGTCTTCATTACTTTAGAAAGTCACTGAGACTGGTGTTTATGGACCCTAACAATGATGGCAAGGTGGTCTTTGCCCTGGAAAAGGCAATGATAGTAAAGTCCAGCGTTGTTATGATCTGGTTTGAGGTGGTGCTTCCTTTTTGAGGTTGTCGACAGTTCCTGCCTTGACCTCTGCATGTGACACAGGTCAGTCCTCAAGTGACAACACTGGGGGAGAGGAGGAAGGACTTGAGAAGAGAACTGGTCATCCACAGGCGATTGATGTGGTTTCAATTTAATCACATTTTAATACTAACAAAATATATGTAAAACAACAATAGTAGCTATGGAGTGGCCATTAATATTTATACCAAGTGTTACATTTAATCAATCCTGCATTTAATTAATCAGTAATTATCTAAATTTTTGTGGGGGAATATGCCTACAAAGCAAGTGAAAAAGGGAAATGTAGTTTTTCTATGCAATTTAATGAGTCATAGCACAAAATATACTGGTATATTTCTCCTGCCATAATTTTCACTTCGGTTTGCTCAATCTTTAAATGATAGTTAAGAATTTCATATAGAACTGCATGCAGTGATGGGGGAGCAAAACAGAAACACACACACAGACACACAAACAGCTGTTTCCATCCACCTCCTTCTTCTGAAGAGGAAGTCCTTGTGCTTTGTTGGTTTTTGTTTTGTAGTTCTTGTGGGTAAGAGATTAGACAGACGTTCTCACCACTAACGTGGGAAACCACGAGAGAGGAAGTTGTCTGGTGGAAATTCTCAGGACAATTTGGCAGGTTGGATACTAATCTTAGAAACGGTTCCTGAACATATAGCGATGACGCAATTCCTTAGAGCACTATTTATAGTAGCCGGCAAAGTGGGAAAAGAATATTGTTTTATTCGTTAGGTATTCACCCAGAGGGTCAGTGAGCAGCACTGTGGTCTCACACCTCCAGTGACTTGAGTCTGAATGGTTTGCATTGATGTGTGTAGTTAGAATGTTTTCCTTGCGTTTCTCCTGATTTTCTATTGCAATCCAAAAACTAGTTGCAATGTTGTCCCTAAATCGCCCACAGCATGCAATTGAGAATGCAATTGTGTGCTTTGGGTTGGACTAGGAAGTGCTCCGTTTTTCCTGAGATAGTTTCAAAGATCACGCAGTTATGGACATTGAGTAGATTGCTGATATTTGCCTGTGAAATGTATTTAGGTAGACAGTTGCAGCTGATCTTAGTAATTTAATTCGCAGCCAAGAGGACATTTTAGTTTTATAGATTATTAAGCAATAGAGGCAGAAATACTAAATGCAGAAATACAGTAGTGATAAATCAATATGTTCTTTTTATGTATAAATAACCACATAACATACATTTCAAAAGATTATGGTATTTTTTTTTTCTTCATCTGAGTACAGAACCATTTTTCATGTCCACTCTTTCGAATGTTGTTTTGGATCGATTTTGTTTCCCTCAATCAATATACAAAAATAAATCTCCTGTTTACATAAGCATTCCAAGCTTTTCTTCAGGACTTTGTAAGCTGCCCTTAGCAGCCATTACAGCTGCAAATCTCCTTCGGTATGTTTCCACCAGCTGTTTGACCAGCGCCAGCCCGACTGTTGTGTGCATTACGTTCTGCTGAGTATGCTCCCCTTGGATTAGATTCCATCTGGCCACCTGTTTGATGAAGTGCTTCAGAGACAGCTCCAGCTTGACAGATCAGCACTGTACCACTTAAATTGACCAGTTGGGTCTTGGTCACCTTGCTGGATATCCAGCACTAGGAAAAACCATGAAGGTTACAGACATCTACCAGTAACAATGAAGGAGCTGCATACCTGATAACCTTTAATGTATTGGTAATTTCCTATACCCTATTCCAGATCAATGTATGTGTAGCACAGCACTATCTCAGGGGACTACTGAGGCTTAATTGGGCTTCATGGCTGGGGTCCTCACAGGGGACTCAGCGCCTTACATGGGGCCCATAGTCTCACAGGGGACCCAGTACCTTATACGGGGCCCAGAGCCTCACAGGGGGCCCAGCGCCTTACATGGGGCCCATTATCTCACAGGGGACTCAGAGCCTTACAGGAGACCCAGCACCTTATACGGGTCCCAGAGCCTTACATGGGGCCCAAAGTCTCACAGGGGGCCCAGCGCCTTACATGGGGCCCATAGTCTCACAGGGGACTTAGAGCCTCACAGGGGGCCCATATATATAGAGATAAGATTTTATCACCTGAAAGTACAAAAAAACACATCACAGATAGTGTTTTATATACCATTTTATTTTAATTTTCACAAAACCTAGTTGCAATGTGATCCAAGCATGTGGATGAATTAGTTTATTCCTTAGCTGCATTCATAAGATTTAAAGACATTATGTCACTATTGTGAGATACAAAAACAGAAAAAAAGAATGTAGAAAAAAGGACACATTCTTGACAGGGAAAATCCTACACATGGTGAAGGTATGTCCAGTGAATCCAGTCATTTTTCTATTGCCATGCCTCACCAACATGGTGGTGAAAATATGGTGAGCCAAACTTCAAGTTTTTCCTAAAAAAATAAAATTAAAATAAGCAGGGGAGGGAACCACAAATGCGAAAGAATTTCTCTGGCAGTTAAGTGCCATCTGAGGCTGGAGGAGTGGTTCTTCGGCCTCCACACCGTTGACATTTTACACTAATCAAAGTAGCACAAGCAGAACAGGCAGTCCGTTGTGTAATGTCTACTGTGGTATCAGGCGTGTTTCTGCTAAACAGTAATGGCTTCCTAAAATGACGACAATAGACAAATGTACAAATGTCGGTGGAGCTGTACCCATATTAGCTTTATTTACTATAGCAATTAGTCAGAACACATGCATCTGTTTGTCAAGCCACTGTTTTATGGAAATACAGGATGGGAGGTTAAAAAATTTTACAAAAGAAAAACAGTTTCCATAGCTTGTGCAGCAGAGGGGGGAAATGACACAGGAGTATGTTTTAGCTGTGATCTGTACCAACATTTGGAGAAAGTGTCTCAGCATACTGAAGGCCCAGACATAACCTGGAGTACATGAAGAGAGGGGTTCACAAGTCAGAGGCGTGTATCTTTCTTTGTATGTTAGACAGGGAAGGTGATGGCATGCCTAGTTAACAAGACACAAAAGCTGGCATAAGAGGCCGAGGTGCTGCAGCGGGAGAATTGCACTTCCTCAGACCAAGACAGGAAGAGATTTGAGGATTGCACCTCCTCAGACCAGGAGAGGAGGAGATGAGAGGAATGTACCTCCTCAGACCAGGAGAGGAAGACATAAGAGGATCACACATCTTCAGACCAGGAAAGAATGAGATGAGAGGACTGAACCTCCTCAGACCAGGAGAGGCAGAGATGAGAGGATTGTGCCTCCTCAAACCAGGAGACACAGAGATGAGAGGACTGCACCTCCTCAGACCAGGAGAGAAGCAAATGAGAGGAGGAGCCCTCCATTGCACATGCTGCAGGAAGCAGATCTTTTGGTTTGCTTCCCGCCTTGTACATCACCGTCATTACCTCTTTAGCGATTAGCACCTCTCCTGCTACCTCGGAGGTCTGTGAGCCCAGTGTCAGTGCTGGTTACCTCTCCAGGTGAAATCTACACAGGATTGCACACACATAATCTTCTCTATATTGCATACCATTCAAGTCCACTACACATAAATATCACAGTAAAGAATGTGCAAAGCAGGAAGAAATCTACAATATTTCAAATCTCTTTTTCCCCTGTAAATAATTTATAGCTATTTACTAATATGAGCTAAAATAAAAATACTTTAAACCATGGCTTCTGTTTCAGATTCATACAGCACGTGAACCCAAATCTACCCGGATAAGTCGAGGCGGCCCGACCGCTTGTGGAATGCTTCTGTTGCTGGATGCCCCCTAATTATCCAGATCCACATTCTCCAGGTGGTCAGGGATGGGCAGCCCGCTGAGCACGGTCAGGCACTTGTTCCAGATGTTGAAGACGGGGCAGATAGGCTGCGCAAAGGCGATATCGAAGGTGTAGAGGTGCTGTGAGCTGACGGCATCGTGGAAGGCCAGCGATCCTCCGTCGTAGTCCAGCAGCACGCCGACGCGCCGCAGGTGGGGAGAAGGCTCCACCGCCGCCTCCTTCCCATTGTGCCGCACCACCCAGGAGTTGTTACAGCGGCACAGGACCCAGGAGGATGAGTTCTTGCCGACCCACTCGTGCTTCGGAGCCGACTTGTAGGCGATTCCCACTGCGTACCTGCCAAGAGCAGAGAATAGTCAAAGCCTCTGACACCCAGCAGACGAGCTCCAATCCACATCTGAGCCAAAGTACAATTTAACCTAGACCGAACGCGACACCAGCAACAACATTTTTCCTGGAAAATGAAGAAACCCTGTCCTTGGGGAACACCGGACAAGCCACATTTTTGCTCCCTCCCAGCTCCCAGCCAATCAGGAACACCGAATACTTGGTACAGGTGTGCTGGGTGCTGAGAGGAAGCAAAAACGTGGTCTGTCCAGTGTTCCTCAGTGTACATCAGTGTACTATAGGGGGTAAAAAAACTGAGGCTACTTGAGGTAATTAGATTTGGTGAAATAAAAAAATAGTCATCCACAGTCTCTAACCAAAGATCAAACCCCCAATGCAGGAGAGGGGCATTACAGTACTGACAGAAAGTCATGGTGTGACCCTAAAATCAGATATATAACCAAAAATAGATTAGAAAAATGTACAGCATAACTCAGCATAGTTAAATATGACTGTCCCTTTAAATGACTGGCAGATATCTGGCTGTAGTTAAATATGAGCGTCCGGTTAAATGATTGGCAGATGCCTTCATCAGCCCATAAATCATCTTCCATACCATGTGCTCCCACCAATCAGAGCCTCCCAGTAATGCCGTCCGCTGTCGATGTACACATTTCCGGTGACCCCATAGCTGCCCTGGCTGGAAAAGCGGTCCTGCGCATGGCTCTTCTTGGATGATGTCTCATCACGCTCCACGGTCAGGTTGTCGTGGGAAACCCTAAGCTTTCTGTGGGCTGACTTGGGGTCCAGCCTGAAAGGCTGACCTAAAAAGAGCCCAACAGACAGATGCGTCGTTATGCGTAAGGCAGGCAACTTGATGTGTTCAATTATGGGAATGTATGTGGGTCACTGCACAATGCATACTACTGTAAACATCATTTATCAAAGAGTCAGGGGAAGCCCTGTTACCTCAAATTCTTTACTTCCTAACCTGAATCACAATAAATAGATAAATAGAACTCACAAAGATACATAAAGATACAGCTTATTAGAAGTTAAATGTTATGTACAGAAGTGGAGAGAGGCCAGCTACACGTGATGAGGTACAGAAGTGGAGAGAGACCAGTTACACGTGATGAGGTATAGAAGTGAAGAGAGGACAGTTACACCTGATGATGGACAGAAGTGGAGAGAGACCAGTCACACGTGATGAGGTACAGAAGTGGAGAGAGACCAGTTACCCTTGATGAGGTGCAGAAGTTGAGAGAGGCCGGTTACATGTGATGAGGTACAGAAGTGGAGAGAGGCCGGTTACATGTGATGATGTACAGAAGTGGAGAGAGGCCAATTACACGTGATGAT
Organism: Petrocephalus schoutedeni; assembly: GCA_026780765.1. Lineage (NCBI taxonomy): Eukaryota > Metazoa > Chordata > Actinopteri > Osteoglossiformes > Mormyridae > Petrocephalus > Petrocephalus schoutedeni. The sequence goes on from JAODKL010000036.1 coordinate 23,653,972, forward strand.
GTACAGAAGTGGAGAGAGGCCAGTTACACGTGATGAGGTACAGAAGTGGACAGAGGCCGGTTACATGTGATGATGTACAGAAGTGGAGAGAGGCCAGTTACACGTGATGATGTACAGAAGTGGAGAGAGGCCGGTTACACGTGATGAAGTACAGAAGTGGAGAGAGGCTGGTTACACGTGATGATGTACAGATGTGGAGAGAGGCCAGTTACACGTGATGATGTACAGAAGTGGAGAGAGGCTGGTTACACGTGATGATGTACAGAAGTGGAGAGAGGCCAGTTACATGTGATGATGTACAGAAGTGGAAAGAGGCTGGTTACACGTGATGATGTACAGAAGTGGAGAGAGGCCAGTTACATGTGATGATGTACAGAAGTGGAGAGAGGCTGGTTACACGTGATGATGTACAGAAGTGGAGAGAGGCTGGTTACACGTGATGAGGTACAGAAGTGGAGAGAGAGCATAACCATAAGGAAGCCTTTTTTGAGCTTGCTTTTCTTCTTAGCATACAACTTCCATGTCTACCAGGCAAAACATCATTATGCATAAAGTCAAAGGATCAATATTTTAAATTAATGTAAATATAATGTGATATACATAGCTCAAACCTCAGTACCCATATTACAATGAATGTCAATATTAGGCACTGAGGCCAGACAAAATAGAGCTCTGGTCAGGGTTCCACTGTGTGGTGTACAGTTGGCCTCCAGAAAGAAGGGGGTGCTCTGACTCACTGTTGGTTTTCAGAGTGCCTGGCTCACTACTGCGGCTGCCCGCCTGGTTGATGGCTTTGACGATGAAGATGTACTTGGTGCCACTCTGCAGGCCATGCACCGTGTAGTGGTTCTGCTTGATGTTGGGCACGATCATCCAGCTGTCAGCTGAGCTGCACAAGCCTTCATGGTGGGACAGACATACACAAGGGGACACTTTTTAGGTCACTCTTACTTTTAACTCCAATGTGGAGAAAATGGTCAAGGCCAGCAGAGCACATCATCATTTTTAGCATTAGCCTGTCAGATTTTTGTGGACTCCCGTGAAACGGGAAGGAAACAATTCACATCGGGAGGCATGTTACTTGTTTATGTGTCAAGCTTCTGCTTCAAAACAGGGCTGTTATGTAACTTACCTTGTGCTGCTTGTGCCAGTGTTTTTATTGACAATGCAGGATATTTACTGGTTCAGAGTTTTGAAAAAACAGCACTGCTTTACCTTTTGAGATTTAATTCCAAAATGACCCACTGCCCCCATCTATGCTTCAGTGAACTTAAATCAGCCACTGCCAAGCAGAAGCATGGACACGCAGAAGCATGGGCAAGGCAAAGCATGGATACACAGAAGCGTATGGACAAGCACAAGTTCTGACACGCAGAAACATGGACATGCAAAAGCATGGACACGCAAAAGCTTGGACTGGCAAAAACATGGACACGCAATAGCATGGACATGCAAGAGTATGGACAAGCAGAACCACGGCTGATTCGCCCATCATTCACCCCCCTTCCCCCAATATGACATTAAGATCCATCAGAGGAAAACCCAAGGTGATTAGGTCATTAAGTGTATCACTTCCACATAAATCATAAGGACATCCCTTCACAATGTGACTGTGCCATATGTGAGCTTGTTCTTATCCAAGTATCCATTTAATCGCTCATACCTCATGTATTACTGTCTGCTGTTTACTTATCATGCCTGTATGCTGAGGAAACGGTTGCATGGCAGACAGTACGAAACATTCAATCTTTAACAGGGGTGGGGGGGTGTTTGTTATGTGGCCAGATCTTGTCCCTCATTCCCAGTGAGTTTCCGTTTTCTTGCCGCCCCCGTTACCCCTGCTGACACTCGGCTCCCAGGACCCAGCCAGCCTGGTCTGTATCACCTAACTTACTTATTCTTTCTCATTTCCGTACCCATGGGTCTCTTTTTTAAATCCCTCACAAGATTCTCAAAGCTTCTGCACCTCATGAAAAGACCACTGCTGACTCAGAATGAATCACCATGATGGCAGCACCATCTCACATGGTCTCCACCATCCACAAACGCACTGCTTGAGCTTCTCCTAAAACCTATTATTAGTACTGTTCCTGGTAATTCACCAACGATAAAACACTACATGTAATGCATGTATGTCACTAACCTAAGGCTACTGCTAACCTTGTACTTACTTGAGAAGCACAGTCTGCGATAATCACATGTAAAAGTGCAACCCACTAGGCAGCCTGCAATGTGACCTCATTTATATTCTGCCACAATTACTGGTATCAACTTTTTTCCCCCAACTTTAATGTGAGAATATACAGCAAAATTTTTAAAAATGGAAAAAAAAAAACAATGAACAAGAATTCAGAATTTTGTTGCCACTAGATGGTCAGAACAAATGTTTATAGTATACAGTGCTGTTAAAAAGTATTTGCTGATTTCTTATTTTTATGCATACATTTTTCACACATGCAAGGATCTCATTTGGTTTTAAGTCCGGATTTTGACTAGACCACTCCAAAACCTTTATTATTGTTATTTTATTTTTTTGTGTGTTTTGAATCATTGTCCTGCTGCTGCAATTTGTTTGATGATTTGAAATATCTAAGTGTGAGATATATGCATAAAAACAAGAAATCAAGAAATACTTTTTCACAACACTATATGTCTGGAAAAAAACCCAACTTATGCCTGGTTAAAAGCCTGCCAGTGTACTTACTAACAATGTTAGCCTGTCCTGTGAAAATGGCGTACTGAAGCTCATAGGAGACTACACTGAACTCATCGTCCGACGTCCAGTGGACAGTGATAGTGTCATATGATGCAGTGCAAAGCTCCTCCCGGATTCCAGGTGGACTCGGAGCTGCAACGGAAAATGCAATATAAACATTAACTTGGCCAGTATTGGAATCAGAAAACAGGATCTGGTTGATGAAGCTGACACATCATATCCTGGACTGGCAAACATCACTTCCTGTTTCACACTCTGTTAGATAGGGGGCAGCTTGGGGTTTGATTTGGGGGATCTGCGTCTGATTGGCTCCCATTATGCTTGATCCATTTCTGCAATGGCCACACATTGAGACCCAAGTTGGTTAGCTAGCTCTCCCCTGAACAAAGCTGCCTGCCTCGGCACTGATGTAAAAATAAACAGACAAAAGGAAGAAACACAGAATCCCTACAGAAAATGGCCCATAATGCAGACATATTAAAGTTTATTTCAGTTTCAGTTAAAACCTTTACAGCATATTTGTCCTCCTGGGTCTCAAGAGTCATCTCTTGGGTCATTCTTGAGAAGAAACCACCAGCATGTAGCAGAGAAGCTCTACCAATGAAGAAATCTGCAGGTATGTTTTTCTAATTGACTGACACACAGGTCAATTGAACAGCAAATATGGTACCAAGAAGACCTGTAGGCCATCTGGGCTCAGAGGTTCCAAATAGTAATCTTAAAATGAACTTCCAGTTATTTTCACAGTATTATGTTGAGTAAACTCATCTCATTCACTGGATGTTTCATTTCCAAAGGGCTAGTGGTGATTAGTTACCTGTCAGATAGTCCAGACATTCCAGCATCTTCTTCTCCCGGGAAAAGTCCAATGCAAACGTATCAAATGTGTCATTCAGGTTAATTTCTGGTATCAGAACCTGAGCCGACGTCATTGCCATGGATACCCTGAAATACAGATATGCTTATGTCTGTCAGTTGAACTCACTCTTTTCCAAGTGACACACTAGTTATTGTTATGTTACAAATTTGCCTTTATTGGAAGATATTATTTGATCTACTGATTCTTTTAAAACCTTCTAAAAACCGTTTAGGTATAGTATCAATAGACACTATGGAATATCACAAAACTGAGTGTCTTTTTTTTTATTAAATTTCAGAATTGATATAAAATATCAAGCTTACATTGTAACCACTAGGCTAAGCTGCCCGATCCATCTGCATATTTTTTTTAGGTTTGTCAGTAAGCTCAGATGGCCCAGAGTGTTACCTCTCTGAGATGTTCCTGGCTGTTTGCAGGAAGCGAGCGTGGTCGGTCTCTTTGAGGGTCTGGTCTGCCTGACCGATAAGTGAGGACGACCTTTCGATACATTGCTTGCAGCCGGCGATTTGCTGCGCCAGTTTGCGCAGCCTCGCCACCTGACAGAATTGGAGTGCGAACGTCAGAGTGAATTACATCTGTGAGAATAATTAAATTCACGGGCTAGAAGCATTGGCATCGAAGATACTTCTCATGACTTCTGGCAATAGAAATGCTATCAAAATTAAGACATTCAACAATTTTCAAGTATTTAGAGTATTGTAGTCCATATTTTTGATCAAATAAAAGAAATACCACTTAATGTGGTATGATATTTATAAATGAGCTATTTTTTGGATTTAGCTATGATTTACATCCAGTCATATCCTTAATCATATCCTCATATCTAATCATATATTTAAATGCTCCAAAGCGTTTCCTTATTCCTGGAAAATATACTCAACACTAAAGTAAACTTGCCACCTACAACTGACACTTCAAGCCCTTTTGAAAATCCCTGAGCTATGTGAGGAGCCTGTGCAGTGAGGTCGCAGGCACCAGGAGGTCATTGGGGGCTGACCCCCTCACATGCTGCCAGCATTGCAAGGGAGTGGAATCTGTTAATACAGTATTCAAATTTTAAAAGGGGACAGATTTATATTCAGATAAAATTTGATATTCGCCTATTTATAACACTGAATATAGAAGTAATATAAATTGGTCTTTGGGTGGGGAAATTGCCACCTCATACATTCCATTTCACACAAACTGGCTGACTCATAAATCTCAAGTCATTCACGAATTCCTAACGGTGACTATCGAAAAATGCTGTGTTTGACATTCACTATGACAAAATAAAGCTCCTCATCTAAACTCATCTATAAGCCGTGATACCCAGCACATCACATACATAATAATGTGAAATTAGAGCACCCATCAATGGAGAAATGACAAGACTATTTCTAAAGAATACCACTGTGGTAAGAGCTTTTTAGGAATTTGATGTGTAGCCTGCATACAAAATGCAAAGCCCTTGGATAACTTCAATCACATCAGGGAATACAAGCGAGTGAAACCCCCCTAAAAGAGGAATGAAAGGGGCCCCAGTCATGTGCTTTACTGCAGGACATTAAAAGAGATGGACCACGGTTATTCACGCGTTTTCGCAAAGGGTTTCCATAGTGTGGCTTGTGCTGGAAACTGACTCATTCAGTAAAAATAATAATAACGACGCAGCATCAACAACAATAAGAATAACAATAATAGCAATAATAACATTATGAATAATGAATATGTGATTAATATAAAAAATGCATTATTATCCAAAGAAATAAGAAAAAGGAAAAAGAAAAAAAAAGTGTCAAAATTAAAAAAGTTTCTACGTTCCGTGTTCAACTTCCGACGCTCTTAATGTGTTTTACCAGCATTACAAGTAAAGTATTAGCATGTCTGCCAGTGGAACTGAAAAACAAGCTCTTCCTGTAGCCAGGCATCTACGTATATGCTAATCCAAAGTAGCCCATGTTATTTTCCCCAATGCAGAAAAGGCCTGTCATTTTCAAGAATGGTTACTCTTCAAACGCCTGTCCACCTACCAAGATATAGTGGTTACAATCTGTCCATAAACATTTATTCACCTTCCCCTAAATGGACTTGGCCTTGGGGCAAAGTCACCTAGTCAGACTGACCTGTCTGCAATAAGCGTAATCCACAAATAGCAGAGGAAAAAAAACACTGATGTAAATATTCAGGTTTCTCATGCATATTACAACATTAGGCAAATCTTGTTATTTTCTGTCTGACCTAACGGAGAGCAGTACTGTCAAAGTGATGAAATGAGGTTACCAAATTGAACTAGAGCATTAGTACACTGACACAGTTGCATTTTAACAATCCCAGACATTAGAAGTGAAGGACCAAAAGATTGCATGCAGCTGACATCAAAGTAGAATTTAAATTTCACTGTTATATGATTTATAGCTTAATATGAGATCTGATATATGGGATGCCAGCATAGATTCACAAAGGCATACAAATCTCAGTGGACATGATACACAGAAAAGGCCAGCTACCATTTTGAGTCTGCTAGTGATACAAACTAGCTGAGGTATCTCTGTTGAGGTTCTTTGGCTATTTCTTGAGATTAACTGTCTTGAAAGAAGTATAATAGTTGTTTCTGCTATTCCAGCGCCTTGTAGTGCTAACAAGTAAATGTGTGTATGTTTTTTCAGATGCTTGGTGCATGTCCAAGTGAATGGCATGTGCATGTAGTGAGTTTACAGAAAAGTATGTGGGCTGTTCTTATTTAGCCAGGGAGTGGAGGCAGATTTCTTTTTTCACCAACTATTGGTCTGGCCACATGGCTTGACAAGCAAACTTCCTGTTCCCTGCTCCCTGTTTGCCTCCTTCCCTTTTTCATCCAATCAACAATCGCTGACCTGATCAATCCCACTAAGCATATTTTGAATGATATTAGTAAGCAGATAAGATAACTCAGTGAATTCAACAGTTTCTGCTAAAATCATCTTACATGTGTTTTTGATGAAAACTGGAAGTATGATTTCACTCTCCTACTCATAGAATTCTGTTATATAATCTGTATATGTAGCATTTTTTCTTTAGGAAATAGAGAGCCATAGTTCAGTCCAGTACCTTGCCTTCTTTGATTTTTGCCCCAATTATTTGCCGTCTTTGCTGAACGACGTCAATCAGAATATCACATTCTTCGATCAGCTTGCTCTCTTGCTTTGAAGCATTTACCTGGTGAAAAAAAAAACAAAAGGAAATACACTTGTCTAAAATGTGGAATCCGATGGAGTAGGTAGCAGCTAAATGAGTTAAAGGCTGTTCCCATTCCACACTCATCATCTGTCGGTGGCCAACAGAGTCGGTATCTTCTTCCCGTTTAATGACCAGGAAGAAGCACAAGGATTCTTGGGCAATAATTGAGCAAATACTCTCCAGTCTAAACTAGCTTCCTACTGACAGGAGACAACAGGAGACAAGCTCTCTGGCCCTGTTCAGGTTACTGGGAGAACACAGGGCCCTGATCAAGTGGCTCACGTTGCTCAGAGTTGGGACATGGAGAGTTCCAGCTGGCCAGTCAAAAGCAAAAAAAAATATGGGAATTTAAGGCAAAATGTGTGCAAGAACAAAAACAAGCAACACGTCCACAGAATCATCCATATAAATTTTCAAAAATTTTGAAACATTTTCATATTGCACAAAAATTCAGGGTTAAAAGGCGGACACGCACACACACAAATGCTGAAATGGACACGCACAGAGAGACTGGATGCGCACACACACATGCACAGACGCTGAGCCAGATGGAGGAACACCCTTCAGGCAAGACTGTGCATCACCGTCAACCTGCTTTTTAGATACTATCATTACAAGTGCTGGGCTAAATTAGTCTCCTGGATTTTATTCCTGTTTACTTTGAATGACAGTGAAATGTGCATTATCACTGGCGAGTCAAAAAAGAAACATCCTCCATATGCAAGATTTGTGATGATAGGATCTAAAAATCATTACAAGTGCAAAATTACAATTTTTAAGTAAAAAGCTTGAAAATATAAACTTGAATAATCAACACTAGTAAAGAACTATAAAATAGTTTGCCTAACTGCAAGTGATGCATTTTCATTTAAACTTCCTAAAGGCATTTTTAAGGCTGCCACATCCATAGTTACAGACACTAGGCACATACAGCAGCGATAATAAGCCGCAATCTTCTTACCTCCACATTCTGGCAAGTCTGGATTAACTTGCCCATGAGATTTTCAAGTTCATTGTTCCTCTTGATTAAACTGCTGAGGCTGGAGTCCAGTGCTTGCTGCACAAAGAGCAGAAACGCAAGAGTAGCCATGTTCAAAGCTCTTTAGCTTTATACACAGAAATCATGAATAATTATATACTCTCCAATCGTGCCTGTCAACATCAAAGAAGAAGAAAGACAAAGAGAAGCTGACGTCTCCCGCTGCTTTGACGGCCTGTCAAAACTCATTTATGAATCTCCCTGTCCAAATGACGCCTCCTGCCTCATACCAGCTCCTCATCTCCCCTTCCTGACAGACACAGTGCACAGGAAAAAAAGCAGTATATCCAGCATATTCAACAACAAACCATCATGGGGATTTCTACATTATCTAATGAAAATGTTGCATTTGATAACAGAACTATTAATTTTGTACGTTAAGTACATGTACCCACAAAATAAAGAAATTCAATAAAGAAGTTCAATTATATTATATATCAGTTAGCTAAGCCTCTGTGCGACCGGAAGGTCGCCGGGCCAAGCCTGACCCCAGCATGGCTGTGGGCCCTTAACCCCCGGCTCCCTGGGCACTGCTACAGGTAGCTGCCCTTCGCTGCCAAGCCTGCTCTCACCTATGAGCATGCATGGTGTCGATAAAGCCTTCACAATCTCGAGATGCATCAAGCATTAAACGCCACCTCAGATAACCTTCCACCCCCTGTCACTGAGGTGGCAGGGCCTCCCCCAAGCTACCCCTGTGGACAGTAAGATGCCAGCAAACATATACATATAATGCCTTTTACATTATTACGCAAAACAGTGCTTATAGATACTTTATATGTTTATACATTTTTATATTAATTAAATCCATTCAGTCAGGTGGGGCTTTATTGTCACACCAAGCATATTCAGCACACTGCAAAAGATGATGCAAAATAACGTTCCCCAGTGCAGCGTGTTACGTATAGACAGTATACATTAAGAGCATGAGATAAGACAAGTGCAACAAACAAACAAAAAAAGTAAACAAAGATGGGATATTTTGAATGGGCAATGACACATTGGCAGCCACATAAGTAGCATGTAAAAGTAAAGATAATTTTAAAATAAATAAATATCAGCGATAAATAATGAGTCTTGGTACAGTATGAGCGGCACTCAGCCAGAGCAAATGGCAGTAAAGTGACACAGTGTGTCTGTGGCGTCTATCAGCATGTAACAGGATGAAAACCAGATAGTGACCCCCGCCGCAGAGAAGCATTGCACACAGCGGGCATGAGCTTAACTGGGTTCACAAAGGCCTCTGGGTCCAAGACTGGGGTGAAAATCCCTTGTGGCAGAGGACAGAGATGGGCACAAATAAGTCAAAAAATATGCCACTGCCTGAGCATGCCTGTTGAAATGAACTATAACGCTACTAGCAGACTGGCAAGTTATTTCACAAGTTCCTTTTTTCTGTTCTATAATGACATTCAGTGAGCAATATCTAATAGAATATCTTACTACATACTTTACCTTAGTGCAATTTTCACCAAGCACCTAAGCAGCTTATAGGCGATAGGCTATATTTAAAAGTCTGTAAGCCTGGTGATGAAGGTTCATAAAATGACATAAAATAAATAAAATTACATATATTAATAAGTATTTTAAATACAAAAACACAATCACTCAAAGTATTTTTTTTCAAATTACATCTGATGTTTTATAAAATACTTAAAAGTAATTCTATTTTAAATACATTTAATTGAAATATTGCCCAAGTCTTGCAGTGGAAAGCCTTGATCTAGTAGGCTGTGGGAATCAGGTCAACCAACACACCGCAAGTCATCAGTCAATTGAATCACCCATTTTTACAAGCAAAAAGATTTCTGCAAGTAATTAGGGGAAACATAATTTTGCATTTATGATCTTCAATAATACACCCACTACCTTTTATGGTTTATATGTTTGTGCATTCCACGTTAGCATATATATTCCAGGCTAACTGGTATATACAGTATTAGACACCTAAATGTTATTTAAACATTAGACTAAATTACCCTTCTGAGGGAAAGATGACAAAAAAATCCTTCGTTTGATTCTAAGGTATTGAGAAACTAAGAAATGTGAATCTATATATTCAGGAGATATTGAATCAGAAACAGAAATGTCAAAAAAACAAAAAAAGTTTCTCTCTGTAGTTTGCCTCATTGTGTTATATATACACCCATCATAAATTGCTGCACATTGGAAACAGCAGCAGAACAGACTGCCAATTAACATGTGAGTATTCACAATGAGCAATATCCATGCTAGATATTTCAAAGTACCTAGATTTGAGGAGACTGTACTCTCTACTTTGGTCTTTCCGCTTGCTTTGTATTTCAGTTCCTCTGATCATCTCTCTCACTTCTTCTCCTTATAGCCTGCAGAAATCTTCAGGCAGCTGCCAGTAACACAAAGCTAGAGTAGCAACTCAAACCCAGGTATAACTGGGATGTAGAGCAGAATCTACAAACAGCATTTGTAATTCAGTGAAAAATGAAGAAAAAAACAGAGTTTGACTGCTCTGCCAGTTAAAATCGTATATACTATTTTACATGCTCAGTGGTACGCTGTATGTATAGGTTATATTTTTAAAACTTTAAAAAAGGCCAAGCCATAACTCTGTATGTACACACAGGTCACATGTGTGTGTGTCACACTGAATATTCTACATACAGAGTCATGTGAAATACAGTCAGGTGAAAAAGAAAGGTACACACTCTTTCTATGGTTTTACATATCAGGACATAAAAAAAACATCTCGATCTTCCCAGCTTCTGAAATTATTTAAATCTAACCTCAGGTGTAAAACAGCATAAAACAGATAGCACCTTGTCATTGTTTATTTGACAAAAATGAGGCCAAAATGGCAAGGCCATGTGTGGAAAACTAAGTGAATCAATAGCTTGTAAAGCCACCTTTAGTAACAATAACTTGAAGTAATCATTTTCTGTTTGACTTTATCCGTCTCTCACATCATTGTGGAGGAATGCTGGCCCACTCTTCTTTACAACGTTGCTTCAGTTCATTAAGGTTTGCAGGCATTCGTTTATGCACAGCTCTCTTAAGGTCCTGCCACAGCATTTCAATCGGGTTGAGGTCTGGACCTGACTGGGCCATTGTAATACCTTGATTCTTTTCTTTGTCAGCCATTATGTTGTATATTTGCCGTTTGATTGGGCTCAGTGTCCTGTTGCATGACCCAGTTTTGGCCAAGCTTTAGCTGTCTGTCGGACAGATGCTCTCACATTTGACTCTACAGTACTTTGGTGTACAGAGGAGTTCAGGGTCATCTCAATGACTGCACAGTGCCCAGGTCCGGTGGCTGCAAAACAAGCCCAAATCACCACCCCTCCACCACTGTGCTTGACAGTTGGCATGAGTTGTTTGTGCTGATATACTGTGTTTGTTTTTCGCCAAATGTGGTGCTGTGCATTATTGATAAACTTCTCCACTTTGGTCTCTTCTGCCCAAAGTCTTGTGGCACGTTCAGATGCAGCTTTACAAACCTAAGCTCTGCTGCCATGTGCTTTTTTGAGAAGAGGCTTCCAGCTGGCAACCCTTTCAATCAGGTGATATTTTTGTTTTTTGTATTGTCATGAACTTTTAACATGCTAACTGGGGGTTTTCTGCAAAGACTCTGAGCATTGCATGGTATGACCTTGGGGTGAATTTACTGGGACATCCGCTCCTGGGAAGATTGGCAACAGTCTTGAATGTTTTTCCAATGTTCAATGACGGACTTGAAATTGTTTTATAGCCTTATAGCCCGTCACAGATTGATGGGCTTCGAGGTCCTCCCTCCTTGTCACACACACCTGAACACTACAGACCAGCAAACTGCCAAAACTTCTGCTTTTATAGAGGTGGCCACACTTACTGATGATCAATTAATCAAGTGCATCTGATTAGCAGCACCTGGCTGCTATTTACCCTCTTAATCCCTTTGGAAGCAGTACTTAATTTTTCACACACTATTTATGCATTTTGGCTTAGTTTTTATTAAATAAATGATGACAGTGTAATACGTTGCATGTTGTTGTTCATTTGGGGTTGTACTTACCTAATTTTAAGACCTAAGGACCAGATGATTTTTTTAAATTACGTCCTAATACCTAAAACCTTACTAGTGAAGAAGCACTTGACCGTATGTCTCAATACCAAGCACACAAAGCAGTACAAACAACTGCTCGTGTCATTTTTTAAATAGAGCGTCTGTTGACACAAATTTATTTAAAATGTTGATCGTATCCTTGCAGCTAGATACATAATTAGGGAATTTTATGGAGAAAAGCTCTATGCATTAATTATTTTTTAATTGAAAATATGGTAATAAATGTGGGTTGCATTGTCAACCTGAGGAGCCAGGTTGGTACCTTTAATTTCCCTGAAGCGCAATGATTCAGCTGTAGAAAAATGTTACAGGGTTTACCAGTGCTGCTCATTGCAATGGCAGCACTGTTTCACTCTCTCTAGGCATTGTGCTGATACTGGTACTCTTTCTATATTTGGAGAGGTGTTTTTTAAAAAAGTCATAAACTTTCCAAACACACAAATGCAGAGAAAAGTCATGACTCATAGAGCCCAACAGAGGCAACCGGGCCAACACACGTCTACTGTACTGTCCCATACTCTGTTACTCACTAAAACTGGAAGTGTTTCCCGCTAAGCTGTGGACTTAACAAGAACCAAAGTTCACTGCCTTTTGGCCCCAGAAATTCAATCCAACCCCCCAGCTGTCCTCCGTGTTGTCACTCAGGGTGTTAACAGCCATAAGTGTGACACAACCACTGATCATAACATGCAGTGGAATGGTCATCTACGCAGTGGAATTCCAGGTCTCAGCAGCAGCATGCAGGAGGTACAAAGCCTCTCTCATCAGTCTCTGAAAAAAAGAACTGGCATGCTGGGATAAATGATGTACTCTCCTGTCCCGGACCCTCTACGCAAGGCGAGGACTGTCAGATGGAGCAGGAGGGCAACAGTCTCCTTGATTTGGGGCTGAAGAGGACTGCAATGCCCTTACCCCAGGGCTCATATACCTGACCCAAGCTGACCATCTGTGAAAACCAGCACCCATTTAGCACATGGGCCAGAAGGTCTGGCTTTCCATGCATGATGTTTATCCGCAGCTTGCAGAAGCGGCATCATTGAGCAGTGGATGAACCCTGTTACAGCACCTGCCATCTGTGGCTGCCAGCACTTTCACATTTACCCTACCTTAGGTAACTTATTTAATTATGGTAATTTCAAATGTATCTATACCCGTACAAATGTAGACATAATATGTATATTGTGTGACTTGTGTTTTATAAGGCATCCTTGAGTGCCTTGAATGGCACCTTTAAATAAAATGTATAATAATATATTTTTTTTAGTTCTTCACCTTAGATTTCCATATTGGCTCTTTCCACCTAGCTCTAGAGTTAGAGCTGCGTCCTGAATACTATTTCCAGAAGTCCTTGCTGCTACCTTTGCCTTGGTTTCTCAGTTTAACCACCTGTGTCTCACTGTTGGGTACAAATTGCCAGACTCACTCCGCCCCTTCATAGTATGGCTGCTCAGAATGTGACCCATCTGCCACCAGTTTGCCGAAAACGATTAAAGCTTCATTGCGCTTTATTTGAGTCCAATCATGAAAAACAGTACTCAGTGTATGTTATACAGAATATGAATTGCGCATAAAAGAGCAAATTTTAAATGACAATTACAACTGCTTTTTCTAGTTAGGTATTTTGGGTTTATGTATTTTGTAATTAAAACGTTATTACTGTCAGGATGTGTCCCTATCTTGTCCCCATTTGGCCAGCAAAACCCATTTTTTTTCCTAGTGATTTTTCGCCCAAGCGGTTCATTAACTGCTCAATGACTCATTCCTGCCTTTCCTCTAGAGATCATCACCTGTGTGTATACCACGGCTTTGGTAAATACTGCTTCCTGGGCATTAATAGTAATTTTTATTTCATCTTCGTATCCTCCAATGCCGAGAGACTCGTTTTCCTGTTTATCCTCTTGTCCCACGCATTTCATTGTAACCTTGACCCTGTCTACACTAAGTAAACCATGGAATTTCTGTACAATTTATCAGCTAATGCACTTCAAGGAAGCAAAATTTCCTAAGCCATATGGCAAATGTGAAACTAATGAAAAGGGTAAAAACACCAAAAATAGACTCAAATTCTGTAATTCCAGAAACCACTAATAACATGCATATTTTGCGGAATTATAAAGCGGTTTTCGTGGTATAGTGCAACAGACACTAAAGGAAGTCCTGTCCGGGTTGTTCACAAATGACGTCTAACCAAGCATCCTATCCATAATTTAATGAATTAAAGCTCCTGATATTTAATGATGATTTCTGACAATTAGCTGAGCTGAAACAGATGTGCTTTTTTTCCAATGTCTTCCACAGCCACCCCAATGAAATCTGGTGTAAGATTCATGCAGACACAGAACATTACTTACTAGTAAATTTCAATTTCCTTTAAAGGGCAGTGTCTCCACGTAAATAGAGATGGTAGGTAAGAATATAGAAAAACGTTTTTTTATTTTTATTATTACTGCAGGGATGCACCACAGCTGGTTGGCAACCAAAACGTAAAACTCAAAAATTATTTATATAAATTTATTATTTATGACGAGGGAAGAAAGCGGTTTGTGACTTTCTTCATTGTTGCGGATTTCAGACGACGTGCTAAATGTTTCTTCATGGAAAAGATCCAAGAAGAATATTTAATATGTAAAACAGAATTACCTCCATCTTAATACTCAGACACTCCAGTCTGACTAAGTCAGGTGAACAAAAACTTTAAGGGAACAGAAATGTGTGGTATGACTCCATAATTCAAAGACTATCATGCTATATTTACAAGCTTTGTGGCAGTCCTGTAACTGCAGACACATTCTTGGTTTATAGCTTTTTAAGTAAAGTACAGATTTTAAATTTTATATATTTTTTATATACTTTATTGTTTGTTTCTTAAACAGCTTCATAAGAGCAGGGTGGAGGCACTGGATAGCAGGGTATAATCAAGCAAGTAGCTCCACTCCAAAAGAAAAAATAAAATGCAAAAAGAAAGGCATCCCGAAACAGACCTGGAATTCAAACAATTGCTGCACACACTAAAACCGAAGCATGTCACGCGCGCCGCAGGCTCCTCCCAGAGCCTCTCCTCATCTCCCTTAATGAGTTGACTCGACTAGCCCTTCGAAAGCCCAGCAGAACTAGTCAGTCCAACCAGGGCCAGCACGGATTTGTGCATTCGCTAACCTGTGTGCACGTGGCTGATGATCGACTGCCCTGTTTTAAAAAGTTTTTTCACACTTCCTACTAAATAAATATGTGCACAAATGTAGCTTATACGAAACCACATGCTGTCAACAAATGTACTAGATTCATTTTCTTTGAAGGGCTATAAAGTAGCTTCCAAACTTCCCAAACCTTGGCATTTGTTGCAGTGTATGGGTAAATCTCAGGCAGCCGGATGTGGTCTAATGACAAAGAATGGACACAAATGGATAATTGCTACTTTTGTCTTCAAAAATCTCCTCTGCTGACCATTTCCTCTGGCCTCCAGAACCATACCCAAATAGGGTAATGACATGCTGCTACTTGGCAGGACAAAAAAGCCATGGCACACTCAGTACCAAGGCAGAGAAAGTTAAAAATACGAAATGGAGCATGTGAAGCGCTATTAATTCTGCATTCGGAGAGTGGCCTGTATCTCCATGTCGTTTCATTAATTATACAGAAGTTCCATAAAATGCCATAAAAATTCCATTAAAGTTTCACTTCATAAGTAAAGTAGTAGGTTTAATCAAAGTATCCGAAAAGTCTTTCAGAATAAATGTCTGATTTATATGTAAGCGTATATATATATATATATATATATATATATATATATATATATATATACTCACTGGCCAATATATTAGGTAGACC
>JAODKL010000036.1:23671764-23696304 GCA_026780765.1 Petrocephalus schoutedeni
CACACACATGGAACTGGGCCGGATTCGAACCCTGGTCCCAGAGGTGTGAGGCGGAAGTGCTACCCACTGCGCCACCGAGCCGCCCCACGATAATTCTCACTACATTTTATTTAACTAGTCTAAAACCAGTGTGTATGTTAATCCCTGCTGGATGGAAACAAGGATCTGATAAATGTTGATGCGATAAAAAGTCTTACTACATGTACAGTAAAAATTCACTGTTCAGTTTAGTTGACCTGTAAATGTTCATTTGTGTTTAAGTATGTGATGACTTGCTCACTTTTTTCTTTTTGTTCCATTTTTGCTTTTGGAACCCTGAATGTTTCTACTTGCACTGATATTGATGAAAGTATGCTAAATAAATTATAAATGCAATTCATTTCTGTATAATTTGTATGTAAAACTACCAATAAAAAATCATAAAATTTACTTAAAAAAATAAATGACTGCACGGATTATGCAGACGGAAGCAACTGCTACATTTCTTATCAGAGAGAATCACCTGCTTCAGCTGCAGAGTACAGCATCTTTCTTGGGCGCATGTGTTAAATCAGCACGCGACAATTACTCGCTCTGCTTGAGCGCTTGTGCTGCAGCCCCCTAACGGCGCTGCGGTTTGCATAAGCCCATGTCGACGCTCCGACCAGTGAGTCTGTGTGAACAGAAGTGCCAGAAGCCATGTCTAAACCAGCATCTTTTTTAAAATACATCAAACTCACATGTGAAATACAAGTGAAGAGGAACACCATCCTTCTGTGGAAGTTTCCCGGTCTGATTCTCTATATCTGTGAAGATGCGCAAACTTCAAAATGCGCCGTGACTCACTCAGGGGATGACCAAGCTTACCAGCAGCTTTCATTTGTGAAGCAAATGGTGCTCCCTTGAAATCTGTGTCAAATGATTGTGTTTGTTAATCAATAAAATACAGTGTACAACACTGCCTGCATAACCCTGAGGTGGTTTATGGTCGTTATCTTGTTGGAAAAACAAAATTTCAATAAGTGTTTAGACATCTTGCTGTATATCACGAAATATTCTGTACAAGAAATAATTTATTTAGCAGAGACTGCATGGAATGGCATATTTTGGATGAGTGTACAGTACATGCAGATTCTTCCCTACAGTCAGTCACAAGAGAGTCAGACCAGGGGAGAGTAACCACAGCTATCACTGTACCTTCAGCTTCTCGTATCGCTCGCTGAGTGCTGCCACCTGGTGGTCGCGGTGCCGCCCCACCAGCTTGCACAGGGCGCAGATGAGCTGCTCGTCGGTCACACAGTACATGTTGACCTTCTCGTCCTCGTGCTCGAGGCACAGCAGGCCGCGCAGGTGCGAGTCGGGCATGGGCTCCATCAGCCGGTGGCCGGTGAATGGCTTCTTGTTGGGGTGTGTGGCCTTCAGGCACTCCTCGCAGTAGGACACCTCGCAGGTGACGCAGGTCTTGACGGCGTCCTGCGGTGGGTCCTGCTCGCAGAACTGGCACTGCACCGTCTCGCTGGGTGATGTCATGGCGGCGTCCTCGAAGACACGCTCGCGCCGTGTCTCGCTGGGGGAGTTGGGCCCGCTCACGGAGGCCTTCTGGAAGCGGTCGATAATGTTCTGCAGGGTGACGTTGCGTTTCAGTCCCTCGAGGCCCCTCTGGTTGAGGGTGATGACATATCGGCAGGTGGGGCACTGGAAGGCGTGGATGGACTCCACAGGCTCGTTGGAGGTGCAGTGGGAGGCCAGGATGCGGTGGGCACAGCTGAAACAGAGGCTGTGAGCGCAAGGAAGCAACAGGGGGTCCTCAAAGAGCTCCAGGCAGATGGGGCAGGTCAGCTCCGACTCCAGAGTTTCCATCTTCAGGCAGAAGACAGCGGCGTCATCAGCGAAATGCAGGGCAGCCAGTCAGCTATCTGAGAACACAGAGAGCAAACACCATCAGACAGGAGAGGCCCACGCAACAGCAAAGAACACCAAAAAGGTATTCGGCAAGACGGCCCAATTATAAAGGGCCCAATTAAAACACTTAAAATATTTCTCAGAATAGAGCTGGAAAAAAAAAAAAACAAATGTGATGTACGTTCGGAATTCCTGCAAAAATATATGTCACACTGATGAGACTGAAGTTTTAGCGTTAAATAATCAACTGCCGGTTTCCGACATACAGTTGCGGACACAAAGAGGATGACAGGGAAGAACTACGAGAAACACAGAATTTGGACATGATTTTGAAGTAGCAGCTTAGTGACGACACGGAAGTTGGACGGGGAAGCCACTCGCTGAATGAGGAGGCGGAGTCACCGTGCTTATTCGCTCCATGGACTGTGGATGGTGCAGCACAGTCACTTTGCTGTGGAGCAGCCAGACGCCGCGCCCGCACACCGGCCCGTTTTTTTAGCTCTGTGCCGAGCCACCGCCTCTGTACTGCCACGTGTAAGCGATGGGCCAAAAAAAAGACACCAGCTCACCATCGAGCCAGCGGGCAGAGGGGACCTTGAAGCTTGGAAGATGCAGGTAGATGCAGCAGCTTGGGATTTGCCCTGCCCAGTAAGGCGCACGGCTACAAACCTGCAAAGCTGCTAGCGGTAATCGCTATAGATGATGCATTCCAAGATTTTAGTCTGTGGCGCAGGGTAATTCGCTTTTGTTTTCCAGGTTTCCTGAACAGAGATGAGGACTCAGCTGGCAAACCAAGCCTGAATGTAATAAATGAAGCAGGGAAAAACTAATTCTGCAGTCACTGCCCAATTTCACCGTTTGGTTATTTTACAGCAGCAGAGCTCAGTGCGGCTATCAGATGTAATCAGTTAGGAGCGCTTTGGGATTACAGAATATTAATTATCCTTCTGTCCCTAGGCAAGTGTTTTTTTAAATGCACTTCAGCTATAATATGCTACAAATGGAATACTGTACCTTTTAAAGGAGGCTGACTCTCTCTGGGAGGTCATTCTAGGTATCGATGTGCGTATAACAGCAGCCATAAAAATAGCAAAAACGCAGCATAAATTTCACAGTGCAAAATCTTATTAGAATTTCTTTGTCACCCAATGGCGCTTTGATACAGAATACATACGCACATAAATATTTACCGTCTGGCACCATGTTGTTAGAATTAAGAGCCAATACTCAGTTTAAATGATGGATAACCATTGCTATTAATCTTCATGTCAACCATTATATACTGCACACAATGGAATGTGTAAGGTGCCATGCTAATGGTAATAAAATCTGATGTTACCTTCAATTCCAAGGCCGATCTTCTCTTAGGGCCCTTGTGGTGCAAAACAACGTGTGAATGCTACACACTAACGTAGCACTACCATTGCCCCGCTACACACTAACGTAGCACTGCCATTGCCCCGCTACACGCTAACATAGCACTGCCATTGCCCCACTACAAGCTAACATAGCACTGTCATTGCCCCGCTACATGCTAACATAGCACTGCCATTGCCCCGCTACAAGCTAACATAGCACTGTCATTGCCCCGCTACATGCTAACATAGCACTGCCATTGCCCCGCTACACGTTAACATAGCACCGCCATTGCCCCACTACAAGTTAACATAGCACTGTCATTGCCCTGCTACATGCTAACATAGCACTGCCATTGCCCCACTACACGCTAACATAGCACTGCCATTGCCCCACTACGTGCTAACATAGCACTGTCATTGCCCCGCTACATGCTAACATAGCACTGCCATTGCCCCACTACACGCTAACATAGCACTGCCATTGCCCCACTACATGCTAACATAGCACTGTCATTGCCCCGCTACATGCTAACATAGCACTGTCATTGCCCCGCTACATGCTAACATAGCACTGCCATTGCCTCACTACACGCTAACATAGCACTGTCATTGCCCCGCTACATGCTAACATAGCACTGTCATTACCCTGCTACCCGCTAACATAGCACTGTCATTGCCCTGCTACATTCTTACAAAGCACTGCCATTGCCCCGCTACACACTAACATAGCACTGTCATTGCCCTGCCATATGTTAACATAGCACTGCCATTGTCCTACTACACAATAATGTACCATAATGTGCCATTGCCCTAATGCCCCAGGGGTATCTCTGCCTGTTACAGGGCAACAGAACCTTCCCCATGGGCTCAAAATGAATTAGACATCATTTACACCCTCATACATTCTGCATGTAACAAGTATAACACACAGACGAATATCAAGCAAACATCTTTGGAAAATGTCCACTTCAGAAAGTCATATTTTAATTCCACGCCGGTTAATATTCAGTATCAAAACTGCATTTCTGCATTTTTACAAAACTTTGGTATTTTACGATTTTGTTTTGTCATCTTTGTCATTTTTTCATCTTTTGTAATATGACACTGCTCACGTTAACGATTGTAAGTGGGCACAAAGACATTCTCCCTATTGCCAAAAGTGTAATGCCAAAAGAAACAGGTCAAGCGTAGCTGGGCTAAAAGCCAAAACAACATGCACAGCAATGTCATCTGCCTGGCAGGTCCCTGCTGGGTGACTTTACCCACCCATACATTCTGCCTCGAGTGAGACTCCATGGACATGCTAATGTTAGCAGCACTGCCAACCACAGTCCCAGACCCACGCGTACCAAAAATGACAAGAAGAGATGTCAGGAGGGCAGAGCTGGGTGGCGACTTTCACCGTATGTGAGTCACCCGGGAGCTCTTGCTGGCCTTAACTGGGAGACATCTGTGATGTGGCGGTAAACACAACAGGAAAAGCTGCCCAACAATTCCAGGAAGGCCAGCTCCATGTATTTACTCTCCACCAGTGCTGCGGAAAATAACGGCCATCAAGAAGCCCCCACCCCCCAAAGCACAGACGGCAATGGAAGCCCTCTGACACCGGCATTCAGCTGTAACTGAGTGAGGACGGCTCAAAGATAAACCACCCCCGCGGCCTCCAGGCCTCTCCATGTGCACAGTGGAGCCACATGCAGAGACCCTTCCAGGGCGATGCCAGTACCAATTTAAAGAAAGAAAGAAAACACACGCTGGAACTTGGTGCTGCTGGACACAGGCTGACCTGAAACTGGCAAATTACATCAGTCCCTCCCCCTGCCACCAAGAGCTGGGGGTTGGTGGCCTCTGTCCGTTTCCCTTTCTTATCAATTAGAGGTCTGTACTCACCATAGAAACATTATGAAGATTCACAACAGACATTTCTACCATCTTTCCCAGGAAGGTTCTGTATCAACTGGCTTTCTGAAGATCCCCATGATTTCAGAAGTGATATGCAAGCAATAATCTCCTGCTTTATTAGGGAAGCTGAATATTTACTTGGCATGAGAATGTAATTAAGGCTTTTAATTACTGTCCATAATTAAGGCCCATCATCCATTCTCCAAAAAAATGTGAACCTTGTTCAAGATGTAGTTTTGTCACAGGAATCTTTTATTCCATTATATTAACTTTACAAAAACAACATAATGAATGTTCATGGAATAAAACACTACATTTATTTCTTAACTTCCTCTAAATGTGTTAGCTGATAAGTAATGATTTATTTTATCTGGCATTATTTGGAAAAACAGGTTCCTAAGGCAAGTTTTATAAACTATGAAGCATTTAAACCCACACTAACCTACCAGACTGACATGAGGAGCAGGGAATAATGTTATTGTTTACAGTGTTGGGATGATTACTTTAGAAATGTAATTCATTACAATTACAAGTTACCCTATTTAAAATGTAATAGTAGTAACTCAGTCACTACTGAAGAACAAATAATGAACAAATATAGTCGCAACTTAAGATGAAAGATGTGTAATGATTCATCAATGATGAACAAACATGAAATCAGTAATTCACTTGTGTTATTCATCACTTCTTCCTTCAATAGTTCTTTAGTCGTTCCTTCAGTAGTTCATTAAGGTTTACACAATTAACAGATATAGTAAGAAATATAGGAACTGCTTGTGATAAATGATGCATAATGATTCATTAATGATGAACAAACATGACATCAGTATTTTACCAGTGTTATTCATTATTTGCTCCTTCAGTAGTTCACCAAGATATACAAAATGAACAGACATACTAACAAATATAGTAATTACTTGGGATAAAAGTTGCATCATGATTCATTAATGACGAACAAACATGATTTTGGTTAGTAAGTAACATTTAGTTTGTGGTTAATGAATACTTAAGTAATAATCTATTACTACATTATTGTTGTACCCTCAAGTAAAGTGTGACCCAATTTCCATATGAAACTAATTGCATTTCATTACTTTCTTTACTTCTATTTTTTATATTCTCAACTGTCAACCATTTTTTAATTTTGTAACCTGGCAGTGTTAACCTTATAGCAGTACTAAGGGCAGACTACTGTCAAACTCCTTTCAATACATGAATTAACATCAATATAATTGATCAATTTAGTAAAGATAATATAATAACAGCCACCACAATGTCAGGATATTGAAGGGGGACGGCACATTTTCTGTCAACGGGATCCGAAGAGCAAGTGTGGCTTTAAGGCACGGTACACACTTCGGGATTCATTGTGGTGTTTACGCTTGCTGTGAGTGTTTACATTTTGTTTTGTTCCTCTATGCGTCGTAGCTTACAACTGAGTTTCTGTCGTCGTCGTACAGTCTGCATAGCTGTCGTAGCAAGATTATTAGATCCACATCGCAGTGTGATCGGCAATGACCTAATAAGATCGCACAGTGTGTACCGGGCATTACACTTTAGAAGCATGGTGTGGCACGCTGAAGGTAGGCATGCCTTCCATGCTTTGTTTAATGTCACTGTTTGCAGTTACAGTAAGCTGCACTTACCTCTAGATGTTTCCTGAGGTTGGACTGAGATTGTTTGGTCACACTTTTAGATAACTTTTAAATAATGTAGTAATATACTATTACTTATGTATTCATTAACCACAAACTAAGTGTTACTTACAAACTGATGTCATGTTTGTTCATCATTAATGAATCATGATGCAACTTTTATCCCAAGTAATTACTGTATTTGTTACTATATCTGTTAATTCTGTAAATCTTAGTGAACTACAGAAGGAGCTACTAAAAGAACTATTGAAGGAACAAGTGGTGAATAACACAAGTGAAATGTGTTTTTTCATCATTGATGAATCATTGCACATCTTTCATCTGTAGCAAGTAGCAACTATATTTGTTCATGATTTGTTCTTCAGTAGTGAGAGAATTAGTAGTAAGTATTTGTGCACCCTCAAGTAAAGTGTTACCTACAGTATTGTTTCGATGTCGACAACATCTTGACAGTCGGCAAACAAGCATTACATTGCACAGTTACATTTCTGCCTTCTTCTGAATCGTATCGGAAATGTTTTTTATACTTGCAGCAATGGAATGCCTTTCTTTCTTTGTCTGACATTGCCTGCAACAGAAACTCAGACCGCTCAGGCAAGTTAATTAGCAAATGTGGCACCGCAAATGTAGACGGACACAATAACCAATCAGAAGGGTCAGAATAGTACCAAATTTTCGGCAGTGGAGGGAAATAGCAATGGATTGTGTTTTGCATAATAAAAACATGCAAAGCAATAAAATCACTATTATTAAACATATCGGCAAAGTTTTGCATACAATATTAAGATGTAACTAAAATTGTAATCATATTTCCATAAGTAACTGTAATTTAATTACACCCTTTTCTCTAGTAACTGCAACAGATTACAATTAAATTTTTACACGAGTTACATGTAACTCGTTACGATTGATTGAGAGGAATTATAGCCGATTCACGCATAAATGTCTGTCGATATATTCGTGGGAACGACAAACATGTTTCTTTCACACATTGCGACTAGCTGCCTGTCTGCACCTGCTAGCGCTGAATCGTAAAACACTTCAGAGTGAGATATGAACCCTCTGCTTTTCCTTTGATTATATAATAAGTCGTGCTAAAAACACTACTGTGAGAGCCAGACAGGAATCACAAACCAGTATGGGTATAACAAGGGTTAATTTATCTGGCTTAATGCCAAAATGGTTGAAATGATCTTTTATTTCATATGTGCATGTGGTCTCATAAACATTCTCATGAAAAACAAATACTTTGCACGTTTGTATACTGAATAATCATAACCAAATTCATAAATAGACAAAGAATATAGAGCAGAGTACGGACATCCGAACTAACATGAGATTTCACAGAAAAAACTTTTGTTCTTATAATTTGAATATTATGCATCTATATGAATATTGCCATGCAGTTTATTTGTATACAGGAGTTTAAGGTCTTTGCTTTGAATTATATTATCTAATCGTAAAGTTGAAATGTTCGGCATTCGTTAAGTCTTCGCCCGTCCGACCGCTCTCCCCCAGCTCTTCGCCCGTCCGACCGCTCAATGGCCGCTCTCCGCCCAACCGCTCAATGGCCGCTCTCCACCCACCCGCTCTTCAGACTCTTTACCTCATTGGGGTTCGTTCCCCGAGTTATTTGCATCATTTTTCATAATATCTCTCTCTCTCGCTTATGCTGCCGGAAACATTACACCTTTATAAGCGTCCCGCCGGAATGAACGCTTCCACCCAGCAGCGCAGTGGGAGTACCAGGCATTTAGCAGAGAGCAGATCTGTGTTTATCATTGCTTCGGAATTCCCAACAAAGCCAACTAGTGGCATTTTATCTGCAAGCAAACACTCATCACTCCGCAGCTGTCAGTGTCTGACAGTTTTATTTTCATTTTAACAATGAAGTAAAAATTTTATGAGTTCCCATGAGTCTGGGGAAGTATGCGTCCCGGAGGTTGCACAAGAATGACCTGCAGGTTTTATACTATGTTTAGACAAAGACAACGGTATTTTAGGGTAACCCACCTGTCTGAACTGGGACTACTGGGACATGCCTTGGGCTGTGGTTCTCACGCAGATGCCTGACTGCTGAAGCTGCCGATGCAGAACGTTCAGGCTCAGAGAGCAAACTGGACACACCTTGTGCAACCAACCAACTCAAGGTGAAAAATTAGGTGGAGAGATGAGATCAAGGGCTGCAGAGGGGAATTTTCACATTGAAATGGAGGCATTTCTTCATAGTCATCCAGGATATTTATCACACTAAACTGAGTAACACGGCCTTTCCACAGAAGGTCTAAACATAAGCAGTATCTGAAGGAAAGCCCAGACATGAGAGGAGATTAATGACGTAATGAATGTGGAGCTGTAGTAGAATGTACTGCGAAGGATCTTTTTTCTCTTTCTTAATGACAGCTGAATCATAAAAGGTTGCAGCCCAGATTCACCCAAAGAATCAGCAGGACCACAAAGACTTGCAGCTGGACCCTTTCCACATCACGTCCCGTGATTGATTAAACGCAGTTCCATCATACCGCTGACTATGGACTTATACCAGCATATTTTGAACACCAGTATTTATAAATCTTCCTCTCCAGGACAGCATCATTGTAGAATCTCATCAAAGTGACAGAAGACGAAGAGTACTAAGTATTCACCTCCCATTCCATGTCTCCCTTTCAGCAGATTGTTCTCTTGGTTCCTTGCATGAAACCTTGCATGAAATCTTCCTGAGTCTCTTTAGCTACCAGTATAATTTGTGAATTAAAAAAATAATTTCTTTCTAGTCAGGAAACGGACTATTTAGACAACAATAGATTTAGCTTATTTAAAATATGTGGATGATGTAGTTTTCCTTGTATGATTTATTACTGCATTTTGATGGATTTATTTGGATGCTGTGCAGTTCTGAGATTAGTCACCTGTCCTCCTGTTATAATTTTAACTACTTTACCCCAGTCTTGCAGTCAATGCCCCTGACTGGTTCCTGAATTTACTATATTCTTCCTGCATATTTGGTTTCTCCTCATTTGGATTTGTTCTCACTCAGAATGAGCAGGAATGGCCGACTAATAAAATGTTCCTGTCAAAATCAATCAAGAACATTAACTGTGGGTATTAGACACTAGGAGTTTATTGCAGTTGGTGTTTTGGCGCCAGACCTCCGTGATAAGAACGTTGACAAAGAGTAAGGTCTGGAGAGTATCTAAGTTTGCAAGACTAGTGGTGAAAATGTTTTAGGACTTGGTCAAGACTGCAAGATCCTGCAGCCAGTGGATCAAAGTTATCACTCCACACCCAAGGCTAGGTAAGGAGGGTACTGTTCTCTCAAAGTGAAGGACCAGAGGCTGCCCTTAATGATGCTTTGTGAAAGTAAACTTCAGCAGATTAGGTGCAGTGTAACATTAATATTTCTGGATGCTGTTCAAAGCTAAATCTATTTCCTTATAACCACCTATGATCATGAGCTTTAAGGCGAAGTCTGAGAAAATGTGCAAGCAGATGGTCACGTTAAATGCTGCTGGGTTCAGTCTCCATGACAGAGAGGAACGGAGAGAATTCTCTGCTGCAGCCCCTTGAAAAAGACCAGCATGGTCTCTAATGAAAATGCCCCAGGGAGACTCCAATAGGTGCGTCTAATAACATAATCACCAACTGTACTGCCAATAAAGAACTTAAGTATTAATGTCTCTCAATTTTTCAATAATACTCTGAGAAAAAAAATGAATACATGGTTTCAGCATTTCTTCAGTGAATTTATCTTAAATATCACACATAAACTGAAAATACTAGGTTAGGCCGTGGTCATTGAATGCTATTCCTGGCAACTAATACAGCTATGTAGGACTAAACAACAAGGCAGGAACAATCCAATATTAAGTTGGCATTTTATGAAAAGAAGGCATGTCTCCTACCAGCAAGGATGTTAAAAAGTAATGTCAGACCTAAAGAGAAATTCACAGCATCCTCTTAACGGTGACCTAGCCCTCAAGCTGTGCGTTCACAGCCGGCAAAAGTGAGCAGGCTACACTCTCAGAAGAAAGGGTACCAATTTGTACCTTTGCTTGTCACTAGGGCTGTACCCTCAAGGGCAAAAAGTAATAAAAGTAAAAAGTAATGTCAGACCTAAAGAGAAATTCACAGCATCCTCTTAACAGTGACCTAGCCCCCACGCTGTGCGTTCACAGTTGGCAAAAGTGAGCAGGCTACACTCACAGAAGAAAGGGTACCAATTTGTACCTTTGCTTGTCCCTGGGGCTGTACCCTCAAGGGTCTTGTACCTTTTAAGATACATAAATGGACTATGAGGAACTGTTTTTTACCATTGGGGGTACATTAATGTTGTTTGTGCCTTGGGGATTCATTTCTGTACCATATAAGGTGCAATTACCTACAGCTAAGGGTACAGTTGGCAGACCCTTGAGGGTACAGCCCCAGTGACAAGCAAAGGTACGAATTCGTACCCTATTATCTGAAAGTGTACTGAAGACACAGAGGAGATTCACAGCTGGCAAAAGCGAAAAGGCTACTGGAGACACAGAGGAGATTCACTATCAGCAAAAGCTAGATTAACAGTATAATTACAGTTTAATATTGATTTTTTTTCTTGACTGGGAATGAAGTTTGGGAACAAAGCTTTCCTTTGGCAAATATGCCCATTTCCTCAAGAAATGTTCCCTCTCGGAAAAAGAGGAATTCCATGTTACTTGACGCATCGCTTGCCACAAGAAAGCAATGGGAGAAATGTTGAGGCACTGATGATGAAAGCAGCCCTTTATAAAATGGAGGGTAAACTGCCCGCAGACAGCCTGGGCATAACCAAAGCGCCCAGCATTCCGAGCGCAATTCCTAAAGTAGGTCAGGAGTATCGACAAGTCTGGTATAGCGACCACACAGATATCGTGTCTACTCTTTAGCTCTGCGGGTAAGCAAACGGATATTTTCAGTTCAGATTTATTCTTCGAGTTCACTTTCAACACAGCTGTTCCACTTCCCAGAAAAAACCCCACATAATAATTAAATAAAATTTGGTTTCTTTATATATGACCATCTACACTGTCAAACCATTATTTTTGGTATACAGGAACAATTATATTTTTAAAATAAATCTTTAAAGGAATAATGAGCCCAGTGTCGCCCACTGCTGGTCATTTTCATGTTCACGGGAATAAAACGACAGCGATTTTTTTTTAATTCCAAAAAGTGAAAAAAGTGATTAAAATGTTATATAGTATGATATTATGCAGCATATATTCTTGTAACACCTCAAGGGCTGGTATGTTTGATTTCCTAGGTCATTTGCCAGAAGCAGTGAAGCAACAGAAGTAAATGCAAAATGTGGATTTTAGAAGAAGTAATATAGTTAAAATGAGCATACTTCTAAATATCAAGCATCTTCTGTGACCTTAAATAACATTTACCTTGCTTTAGAATGGCTGATTTAAATGACTTGGTGTGATTGTTGGCACTGTATGGTGCATGCACAAAAAGCATCCAGTCAGTGACATTCTAAGGGCAAAAACCAAACCCCTTATTAATTACAACAGATGGTCATTGATTATGATCATCGCCACATATTTTCTTTTCTTGGGGTGCTTCTAAAGTATTTCTTTAGAGAGAAAAATCTCCCCTCCGTAGTGTTCCCTCATATTCACCTTGGGCCATGTCTTTGAGGTCTACGGAATTTTCCCCGTTCACAATGGTGCAGTACAGTGCGTAGCAATCTCTGCAGATGAAAGAGATCCATATCTGTTCCATTTTAAGCTATATTAGTTCTTTGCAGTTTGTGGCAGGGCAGGTGCCTAACTAATTTAGAAGTAATCCAGTTTTATTGCACCTGTGACCAATCTGAATCCTTTCATGGTCAACTCAGCCCAACACGCTCAATTTCAGCAAGCATACCATCCTAATGTGATTTACAGCTCATCTGCAGCTAATCTCCTCATCTACACGCAGAGCTTCCCCAGAGGCATGGAGTTGGGCACCAATCCGCACCTTAATTTTTTAAAATTAGTTTCAACTACACACCGAAATGCAAATGAGCGAAACAGTACATAAATGAAAATGTACAAACTCAACTGTGGTCCAGCATTCAAAAAGCACAATAAAGAAATAACACACACAGTCTGTAATTACATCTTGTTTTATCATCAACGAAAAAGCAAAAATGAAGTAGTTCAATTGCTTGGTAAAGTGCTTTGTTAAGTCATAGATATATTAGAAAGGTAAAAGTCAGAGAGGCACTATGGGTTTTGTTGTGTTATTGAGAAGTAGCAATGGACGCCACAAGGATAGTTTTTCAGGATAACAATTCCCGTTTCCCATCTGAAAACCACGTTTATCTACACAGCCCAACATCAGCCGCTGCCCTTCTGTGCCTAATCACCTTGGCATTGATTCCATACACTTTGGCAATGCTCACGTCATCCTTCCAGAAAAGCTCAACTTCTGTATGTGAGGAAATGTCCACGGGCATGACTTAGACAGACATGGCACCTCAAAAACCCTGACTTCTGTGCATTATAGACATGGAAGCAGTGCTATAACTGAGCCCCATCAACAACAAGATTCCCAGGATTCAGAAGAAGCAGCCAGTGGTCTGACCTGTTCCTCTCCCTTTGTCTACCTTTGTTCTCTGCAACCTGCAACACTGTTCCATTGTTCTTTTCTAGATGAAAGCCAGCTACCATCAGTTCAACAACATTTATACTCCAGAATGCTCCATGCTTACCTGCCATACCTTCTGAAATAATATATGTACCTCCTTCGTCCTTTTAACAATCGCACAGTGACTTCCATTTTACATTCCAAGTTTCTCTAAATTATATACAAACGAGTTTTTCTTCACTTTGTGCTCTCTGATCGCTTATTCCCTTCTTTTAGTCTACTGTCCACTGCTATTATAGCTTAAGGTCTCCTTAACTGCATTTTGTAATGAAATACTCTCCTGCTTCACCTACTTCTTTCCTTACAAACTTTCTCACGATCCTCCCTCCCAGAGCGGCCCTCATCACCAACTTCAGACAACTGGTCACAGCTTTAGAAGAATCTGTACAATTAGCATATCTGCATCATATAGGTTTCGTCTAACACACAGGCAGTTGTGCTGTCTGTTACCACTTAAACCTCACATTTGCATGGGGCCCTGAGCTTTGGGGGGCCCGGCTGTCTACAATCAGTCACTACACTAATGGGGGTTGGTGGTCCCTTTTTGATTGGGGCCTCCGAAACAACAAAGTCACCCCTGGACACAGAATATGTCCTGTCTGAGGGGGGTGCAGTGGAAAAGTCAAAAGCAGGCTGGCACGGGTACCAGCCATGGGATATCACTGGTATTAGGCCATGAAACATGCTTGATGCAACTGTGGCTAGTGGGAAGAAAGGTAGCGGAGGTGAAGGTGGTTGCGTGGCTCGAAATCCATGGAGCAGATTGTGTCAGTAAAGTGTCCTGGTTGTATTCACTGCATTCCAGGGCATGTGGGGGGGGGTTACCTGGAGGTTTTGGAATGCTCTGCACGAAGGCCAGATGGTCCTGCTTTAAAGTGCTGTCCAGAGACAGTTTATCAGGTGTAACCAGATAGCAGACCGCCTGACTGCTACACTGCAAGAGCTGTTCCCGCTTTGTTGAACCCAAAGAGGCTCTGGTGAAGGCAGCGCACTGAATATGCATGAGCAGATACTCTGATACTCACTAATTTCTTACGTTACTTTGGTTTATAAGGTAATGTCAGCAATGATTAAGAACCAATACCAGCTTCATACTCCATCATAACCACTGAAATTCTACAGGGAAAGACTGGAAAGAAAAAAAAAAATTTTTTTCTCCTAAAGTAGGGAGTTTGTGATGTGCTCAGTGATTAATGGCATATGTTTTGTCCATGAACACTGGAAAGGGTTACCTGATCTCAAAGGCACGTAACTGCATCCATCAGCTACTTGTAAGAGGACGGACCTACTTAGAGGAAAGTGAGGCGAGAGAACAGACGCGGTTTGTCATCCTCTCGTCCGCTGCTCAAAACGCAAAACCCTCACCCGCGGCAATTTGCTTTTAGTTTTTATTACTAAAACGATTCAGAACTAAATATGGCTGTTTTATGTGCGACAAAAGAAATAAGTTGAATGTAAAACGATATCCTCCCTTGCATTGAAATTAGCTTATTCATACTCGGCCAATAACTGTCTGAATTTTGTTTTGCGTCTTCATCTGTGCTTCTGATTCCAGAAGGAAGGAGACATTGAACCAAACAAAAAAAAAAAAAGTTACTGGTCTGACAGTAATCAGATCTGCGGTCTGGGAAGCTTTCCTGGCGCAGCTGAGCATGTGACAGCACTCCAAAGAAAAGAAAAGCAAAGAAAAGAGACATTTCCTTCTCCATCTGACACTATCGGCACAGCACCATGTCTGCAAACAGTCAGCCCCTACAGCTACGAAAGCACTCTGTAGCTAAGGATGGCAAATGTAAAATTACTGCAGCCACCAGGACCTAAATTTAAACCGAAATATGTCTTAAATCCTAAATAATAAATTACCCTAGCTGTATTGCGAGGTGTGGGCATTTCTGCGGCCCGAAGTAGCAATGAGCACATAGGGGACGTTCGCGCGGCGTTTGCGAAGCAGCCTCTAGGGGGCGCACGGCACCAGCACGCTGCCCCGTTATTCCTCAAGCCTGCTTCAGTATATTACCAGGTCAAACTCGTTTAACTTGAATAACCATTGAAATAAACAGTCCCATACGCATATAAATTGCGTTACACGTGAAGAGGTATTTCAGAGTAACAAACTCTTTCATAATTTATAGCCACAGTAAATAGTGAATTGTCAATGTGTTTTTTTTTTATTCTGCGATGAAAACAGCTTGATTATAAGATGCCACAAAATATTTTTTCCCTCCAGTGTGACGTTAGGGATTCCATGGCGTCAGTATCCTCATTAAGTAAAGTACGAATTACGAGCAGTTTCTGCAGAATTCCCACCAGGAACCAGTAAATAGGTTCAACAACCCCGAGGCTACGACTCCACTCTCCGCCGAGCTGCTTGGTATCTGATACACTCCTTTTATTTGCATAAAAAATAAAGGTCACCAAGTAGGAGACATCCCACGCAGTTCGCACCGTTTGCACAGATAAAGCACTTCGTCTCATTACAGACCCCGCGGACTGGAAATTACTCCAACCAATAATTAATTTACTTGCTCAGCCAGGTTTCCCCTCGCCTTCCAGAAATTCGTATAAACTCCCAAAGACCGATCGATCTAAAAAGATAAAAAGAAACGGGAACCCCAACTTTGCATGCAAGCGCCACATTTCCCGTAGCGGCCAGACAGCCCGAACTGCGGGTTGAAGGTACTGTAAAAACCCCATCTGGCTAATTGAAAGCGGGCTCTCTGGGCTCAGGGTTCTCAACCACAATCCGTCTTCAAAAATAAGGAAGCAAAATTTGAAAAGCCGGAGAGAAAAAAATGTAAGTTGTGCAAAAGAATTCATGAAATACTTCTTTTGCAATTATGGCTAGCCTACATGTTCAAATATGAAAACAACCCGTCTTAGAATATTATATGAAATACGCTGAAATGACACGTCGGTGAACAGTTTAAAAACAGATCTTCTTTGCTTACCTGCCGCATGGTTAAAATCCCATTATCCATAAGCAGAGACGAAAATAAAACAACTCAGCCGGAGAAAGTAGGCTAGGACTTTCATTAAGGACTTTCTTTGTCAATGTCGGATAGACAGTTGATCTTCCAGGTGCACTGTGTACTGTTGCTTCTGGTGGCGGAGTTTTCGCGATCCGTATATCCCTGTCTGTCCAGCCTGTGCTGGGATCCAGCAGCCGCCCGTCCCGCTCCGCGGTTTGCGAATGGGACCCGTAAGCCGGCGCCGAGGGCTGCACCAAAGCATGGCGACCAATCAGAGGCTGGGGGCCGGCCCTGCGCTGCAAGGTGCGCGCTCCTGGTAGCCGGAGCGCCTGCTGCCTTCGGGCTTTCAACAGGAAATAACCCGGAACATTTGAAGGTGATAATAAAGCAGAGAGATTCCTTAAAATATCAATATAATTCAGGAGAAGTGGGTTTCTGCTATTTATAATGATTTATTATATATAATAAGGTTTGCCTCAGACATTTGTTAATGCTGACTATCAGGGGTCCCGTAAAGGTGGGGAGGTTAGGATAATTCTAAGAGTCCCTGAACCCCAGGGCCCCTAAAAAATTGGAACATAACAGCATAGGAATGGGGTGGGGGCCCAAAATGATGTGCTTTCATTGGCCCCAAAATCTCCAGCAGCTTCCCCGCTGACACCTCACTAACTAATTTTCTGCAATATATGTTATGCTGGGCCATTTTGGTTGCACTGTGGTTGGTATGGTAGGGCAGAGGATTGCACTGTTGGTAGAGCAGAGGATTGCACACTTCCAGGGGTGGGGATTTGACTGTGGCCTCTGCACTGTGCAGATGGAGGGTTTGCATTTTCTCCCAGTGTTACATGGATTTCCTCCTGTCCAAAGAGATGCCGCTTAGTTAACTGGTATCTCTAAATCCCTCATATTGCATCCTGCGATGGATTGGCACACTGTCCAGGGTGCACCTCAGTCTTGTGCTATAAGATGTCTGGAATAGGCGCCAGGCCCTCCTGTGACCCTGGACAGAATAAGTGTTTAGAAGATGGATGGAAGGTCCACTTTCTTTTCAGGGCAATTACTTTTTGGTTCCTGGTTATAAATACCTCTGGGTCCCACTGAATGTTGTATTTAAAAATATTCAGAAGTAAAGTCACTGTTTCTCAGAATTCATTCAGCAGTGATTCTGCACCAAAAGAAAACGAGCCATCAGGTGTAAGCCTAGTGTGGCATTGTGAAAAACGCTCAGACTCTTCCTTTGTTGTCATCATGTTCTTCTTTGGGGCTACAATCCCAAATTCCACATGCAAAATTAAGGGGTGATGGATAGACAGATTTTTGGAAGAATCAGCAGAGCCTTCTAACTATTAATCCATCACGAACTTGTTTCAGTTATATGTCATACTTTTGGTGATTTACATTGTTTTCTATATACAGTAAAGTGTGTTTTAATATCATATAAATTATTACATTTCTAAAAGAGTACATTGCAACCATTTGCAACATCAAACCTTAATTTATTTCTAAACTTTACTTGACAAATTTTACTCCTTGGTTTAATAATCCTGCTTGGATAAGGCCCAAATAAATATATCAAAGTATTATCAGATGTAGTTTACAGGGAAATTTGTTTCACTGATAAAAGCAGAGGTGCAGTCACTGAGCAAAATTTATAGGTGCACTTTTTATGTATATCACTTACATTACAGTCTCAGGCTTTTTCTGACCTTTCACCTCTTAAGTAAGTTCGCATGGTATTTCAAAGACAGCTTCTACTCATCGGTATTAGACAGAGCTTGTTTTGCCAGCTAGCAACTGAAAACAGACTTGTGTCTTTTTCCCCCAGATGTGTTTTTTTCTGTTCTACCATCACATAATTTAGAGATACACCACAGAAAAACCAGACACTGTTGTGAAGCCTAGCACTATGTAAAGACACAGTAAGATCTCCACTTTAAGCACTCCTTAATTAACCAAAATATGGACTTCCACGTCTGTGGTTGCTAGGAAAGCATAAGTAGTGAGATACAAATTCACTCCTACCGTACTCTGGGCAAACAGACACACGTCATCTTACACTAACCCCTATCATAAATCCTATACTGTGAGACTCAAATTCTATGTCCGCTGAAGATTTACATTTTCAGTTGCAAACAGAACTGACTGATCTGGAGGGTTTGTATAGGAAATGATGGAAAAATATCATGCTTATCTAGTATATGAATATTCATATTTAGTAATTGATTTCATAACATCTATATATAGTGACCTTCAGCACAGTGAGGGCTCTGATTGGATCAGGCCCATTATTTGCCCCGCCCCCCATTTCCATTGGCTCTGAGAGATCCCAGATTGGCAAAACACAGATCTCCCAAATGCACATATGTAACACAAACTATAATTTTTGTAGTTCCCAAAATTGCATGAATGAAAATACTTTGCAGCCAATATTATTATGTAATTTAAGAGAATACTGTTTTTTTTTTTAGTTTGGGGCACCTAGTAAGTGACAGTGTTTATTTCTCCTCTTTGGAAAGCTACCCCCACATTACTTTTTCCCCCTCCCCTGAAACTAAGCACTGTCTACAGATAAAACTCAAGGCCACCCATGGCCATCTGAATAATCTGTCATATCCACAGGTACTGGGAAAACAGAACATTTAAAAATGGTGCTAAAACAGTATGCTGTTCATTTCATAAAGGAGAGGTCAATTGTGATTAAAGATTGTTACCTGCTGGGGACATTACTGGAAGTTCAGAAGGTCACGGTTTTCTTTGATGCAAATTGGTGCACCAGTCAAAGCTGGATGGCAGACTGGGGGCTCTGCTGATGATGGGTACAAATCAGATCTTTGCCTGAAAATGTATTTTCCCTGTTATGTTTGGATTATATCACCTATAAGTGTGCGCAATAAAGATATGCTTAAAAATAGGCAATTAAAACACTGCTTTGTCTAAGAAGTCTGCTTTTGTTTATGTCCATGTGATTTTGCAGGAAGACACTTGAAAAGTTGAGAGGCGGACTTGTGAGTGAGGAGATACTGGCCCGTCTGCTGAAGGCCACTGCATGGAGAATACAAAAGCGATTGAATGACTAAATGTATTTACTAATTCATGCATGGCATATCATGCACAACTAACACTGACATGAATCAAGGTGGAAATCAGCCCATTATGATTAGTTTACACTGACTGATGGATCACAAGCATAAAGAACCCATTTGGAACAAATAGATTCACTTTACAAATTATTAAGGTGTTTGTTTAGGCCACATCTCTCATGAAGGGGAACAACCTAACACAGGGACAAGAGTCAAGACTACTGGGCAGAGGGAGCACTAACTAACCATGATGGCTCTGACATTGACAATGACCAAGTTAGGGAACATGACACAAGCAGGTAGCTACAGTATATACAGGAGTAAGGAGGACCAGACGAGGGACAGGTGCAAGTGATTGGGAGACAATAGGGAGGAAACCGGATGGCCAATAGAGACCCCTGCTGGCCAAACAGGAACATGGCAGGGCATGCAGATTGACCGTGACATTTGTTTGGTTGTTAAAACACACATTTAGTGCTTTTCCACTGGCAGACAGGATTTGACCTGTACCTGAGGCATACCGTGAAGAGGGACGGTTCCAGCTCACTTTAGTTTTCCAAATACAGAAAGGTCGGCTCAGTAAGGGTGCTGCCCGGGATTGGAGAGGGACATTGACGTAAAACCGAAGAGATGCTTATGACAGTTCAAACGGTGGACATCATGATTTTCTATGTGCAATTATTATTATTTATTTTTATTTTTACTGTGCTAATAAAGGTTATAATAACTATATAATAATATAATAATAATATAATTTTTCATTAGTATTAATTATGTTTCATTTTCAATGTAATTTACTTATTATTATTATTTTTGAGTGATGTTGCAGGTTTAATTTAGTTTTGTTGTTTTTTAAAAATGCTTAGTTACAGTTTTGTTTTTATTAGTTTTAGTTTTAGTAGATTCGAATAGGTCAGAAACAGTACTGTGTAATAAAGACTCAATAGAATATACTATTTTCAAAAACTATATTCACTAAGGACAGATGAACAACCATCCACAAAAAACAAACTATATAAGATGTGTGTCAGTCAGTATTTGTTTGTGTGTGTATTTCAGTATTTGTTTGTGTGTGTGTGTGTGTGTGAATGAGAGAGACAGTGAGAGAGAGTTACAAAAATGTGGTTATTCTGTTTCTCATATTCATAGTCATTTTCAGAGTAATCCCAAATGGGACTCTGGCACTTTCCACTGCACCAAGTACCATGTTTTTGGTATTTCAAGAAAGCAACAAAAGTACAGTACTTCAAGGTGTTGGTTTTCCAATGGCATCGAAGCTGGTACCAGCGCTGAATGACACCACAACACGAGGTTTGGTATTTTGTACTGAATTCGAAAAATGGCTGTTGTACATTATATAGCTGTACGATGTGCGATATTAATACAAACATCACATGTTATGCATATGCAATTCTTATATCGCTATTCATTTAGATTAAGGTCAGGCTTTTTCAAACCTTCATACTGCACAAATTTTCTTGGATCAGGAACAGAACTATAGGAAACTAGTACCTTATAAGCACTAATTTTGTAAGGCTCAAGTGAGGGGGGAAAAATGTATTATTTTTTATTAGGTTTTTTCCCCCAGTGTTTTAAGAAGACACTTGATTAATAAATGTGTAAATGGCAGCACACCCTGCAGGGCGAAGCCCATGCAGAGACTGGAGCCTTGATCTCCCCACCAATGGCAAAGCAAGACGAAGTGCAGCTTTGAAGGATGCTAAGCCAGCCACTCCCGCAGAGAGCTGCCTCCTGTTGGTTTTGCATCAGACTTTGATTAACTGCTCTTATGTGGAGCTCATAAAGGGAATGCTTCCCGGCCTCACTGCCCACATTAAGGGTTTGCACACTTTTAGGGTTCCCATCCCACCTGCCCCCAATTCACCAAGTCAATTCCGCAACACAGTATATACTTCACCTAATAATAACTGCTTTGTATTTGAATGCTACCCTTATTATTGCTGGTTAATACCGCAGCTCGGTGGGGTTCAGTGCCACCTCTGGTTCTCTGCATGTGCAGTTGGCACGTGTTCATGTGGATTTACATTTACAGTTATTCAGTTATGTAACACACACTTATCCAAGGCCATGAATAGTCCAGAAAGCAGGGTCAGCCAGTCCCTGAAGCAAATGGGGTTTAAGGACTCACTCAAGGGTCCAATAGTGACATCACTCTGCCGACCATGGGGTCTGAGCCAGCAACGGCCTGATCACAGGAACAGAATTATAACCAGCAGTACCAGGCACCATCCCACAGATATGCTGGTTCTTGTGCCCTCTGAATTATGGCATCCTATCCAGGGTATTCTAGGTATTTTGTTTCCAGGCCCACTACAAGTCAGTCTTCGATAAGCAGACAGGGAAGATGGAAAGATTTATTCATAACCAATCTACAAGACATCTGAAGGCAAGACCAATGAATGATGTGAACATTGTCATTTGGTTGGGTAATTACTAATTAGGGTCTTCTATTAATACACACAGTTCGGGGAATGGGCCTGACAAGTCCTATCATGGCAGATTCTTCACGGACCGGAGTGGAAATGTGTCAGCAGAGTTTTCAGAAGTCATCAGACCCTCCTAAACAAATCCATTATCCATGCAATGTCTGCCTGCTTGTCATGGCTGCTCCAGTATTTTAGTTGCATCCAATTACAGATCCATCATGGTTTCATTGTAGCTAATACATAGAATTTAATCAGAATACTTTATTAATCCCAGGGGGAAATTTGGTTTTGTTACAGCCAAGAATATAAGTATAGTAAGAAACAGAGATATTAAGTAGACAAACTGTCAAACAAAACTAGGCTTTATTTGAAACAAACCAAAATTAACAACTAACAGGGGAAGGATCAGGCCACAGGTAGGGCAGACACTATGACTTCAATGACTGGACTGGGGAGCACAGGACTGGAAGGCATTTAAAAGGGTTATGGCAAGAGGCAGCTGGGGTGAGTTACTGTAGCATGAGGGCCAGAATGAGGGGTATGACTAACTCATTACAGGTGTAGCTCGTTAGAGCCACACAGGAGAAAACAGGAGGGGCAGGAAGGCAGGGTGGGACACAAACAATAATAATAAAATCAAACAAAACAGAAAAATAGGAAACTAAAAATAATATACAAAATATTAGAATAAAACAGGCCTGGCTCCAGCTCTCAGTAACAGGGTGGGACAGGAAGACTTCTGGAGGCCCACCCTACCCCTGAACTAAATAAAATAAATATTGTGCTTTATACAAATATTAATAGCAATACAGCTATATCACAAGTGATTACTGCACAATTTTTCCACAGTGGTCATTATATTGCACAGTATACACAGTACTTCAGTATACTACCAGAATCTAACCAGAACCAGTCTAATGACACTGAGTGACAGACATTCAGAGGAAGGAGTTGAATAGTTTGATGGCCACAGGGAGAAATGATTCCCTGTGGTGCTCTGTATCATTGTCATTGTCCTATCATTGTCCAGCATGTCACAAACTGGGTGAGAGACATTGTTTCACCACCAGTACCCCCTGTCTGAGACAAAGCGAAATCGGTGTCAGTGTCCCCTCAGATGATGGCACCCAAGGCAAGCCACGCCTCTAGCGCCCCCTGCCTGAGACAAAGCTAAATCTGTTTGCGAAGTCAACGTCTCCTCATACAGTAAGACCGTAAACAGCCACCAATGACGGTTAATGGGCTGACCTGCACTGTGGGCAAGAGAACTGTCCTTGGGATATTGTGAAATATGATGAATTCTGTTTTCTATTCTTCAGGTTTTGTGGACAGGCACTGATATTTAGGAATGCTTGTCCCTTTGTGAGAGGCACTCTCAAACATAAGTTGAGCTTATTGAACAGAAGAATCACCAATGTTTGGATCACAGGATTTCGGTTAGCTGTTGATTATTAGTCAGCCAAATTTTAGCAATCATTCATAGCTATATTTATCGTTGATCAGCTGGTTCAGCTATCCTGGTTCACACAACTACAGGTCTTTTCTACAGGGCTGGGGCACACCCTGGACAGTATGCCGGTCCATCAATGGGCACAGGGCTGGGGGACACCCTGGATGGGATGCCAGTCAATCTCAGGTCACAATGCTGCGGTACACCCTGGATGGGATGCCAGCCCATCACAGGGCACAATGCTGGAGGACACCATGGAGGGATACTAGCCCATCACACACCACACACTGCAGGCAATTCTGCGATGCCAGTTATCTTGCATTTATTTGGATTGTGGGAGGAAAAGGCCGCCGGGGAACATGCTAACTCCACATGCACAGAGCAAAGGCTGAACTCAGCCCCAGAATGAAGGAATGAGGTGCTGTAGCTACCCACTTACCATCCCAAAGTCACCTGTGCATAATTACAAGTCTCATAAAACAGACGTCTGTTTCCTCTCTTGCCCCAGACGGCATGCCCAGATGTTTTATTTCCGTGTGTATTCCCAAATACACTGGCTCTTAAGCAGCTGTCTTCTGTTTGTGTGCCTCTCCACCAACTGTTCCACCCATACATCTGATTTCAGAACATCATCCCATACACCCACACCTGTGTCTGTCCACCATCTCCACTGGGGCCTTAAATTGACACTCTAATAATACCGTTTGTTCAAAGACAAGGTGAGTTAATGAGCAATGGTGTAAACTAGATGCAAATGACCAGTGATTTACACTTGATCAACTGTGATATAACAGTATCCAGTAAAGTCGAATAAATATACAACTAATTACGGAAAACTTATGAATTTGGGTTGTGATCGCCATAATCCCTCTGTACCCAAGTGAGTATAACTGAGTCATTTAAGAACCCTTAAAACAAACAAATTCGCAATTCTGACCAGAGTAAGTGCTTAGGAGATAACTGGATAAATCTAACAAGTGTAACTGGAATAAAACTCAAGTATTATTACAAAGTAAAAATAAATATTCTCATTATTATTATTATACAATAAATTCATTTCAAGAACCAAAAGCTCCTCGGTGGCCGGGCCCCGGGGGTGGATGAGATCCGCCCGGAGTTCCTCAAGGCTCTGGATGTTGTAGGG
>JAODKL010000036.1:23704725-23734758 GCA_026780765.1 Petrocephalus schoutedeni
GGGTGCGCCGCGCTAATTTACCCGTGAAGAACGGTGCGTCGCATTAGTTCCGCTTTTGGCGCTCGCGTGTAAAATAAATAATAAAATCGATTTTCATAAAAACACATCGTCATGAACTGTAAATTCGAATTAATCGATTTATCGCCCAGCTCTAGTCTCCTATATAAAAAGACAATGTGTATGACTGCCTCGTGATGTAATAACACCTACTGGATGTGTCAGATTCATGCAGCTAATGGTTATGGCTAATACTTCTCAAGAAAAGAGGGCATTTTGTAAATGGATAGTTTTGAGTGGTTCTGAGGTGCCTGCACATTCAGGGGCGTAATTTCCGGGGGGGTTAGGGGGGTCATGACCCCCCCAATAATCTGATCCAGCTAATACAACCCCCCCAATAATCATGTCTCCCCCTAAATGGGTGAGGAACTCAGCCCCCCCCCAATGTTCAAACCAAAGTTACACCCTTGTGCACATTGCTATGAAAAAATCTACAAACAAATAGGGCAAAACTTTTAAAAGTGAATTTGTAAATTTTTGATGTGATGGCAGGAGAGGGAGGCACCTGGGAGGCTTGAAACTTCACAACTTTGTTCCTCAGCAGAGCTTCCAGCAGTACATCAGGACATTTATTTTTAATGCTCACAAAGGAATATCTATGAAACTGTCTTGCAGTGTTTTGGACTAAAACTAGCCTTGACAAGACTTGTTTTGCTATAAATCCATTTAAAGATACCGGTAATCTGAATAGCAATTATAACTATATAATATATTATATATAATTATAATAATAGGGTTAATTTGAAATCTTAGTAAACAGACCATAAGATAAATGTTTGAAACAGTAGAAATGGTTAACTCATACTATATTGCACTGTAATCTGACATGAATATATCTGTTTATTTGTAATATGTATTTGTTCCTGAAGTTACAATAGGTACAGTGACTACAACCACAAGAATGCAGCGTTGTAGCCGTGACCATGTCCATGGAACATGTCCAACGTGACGTGTTCCATAGCAGCCATGCTGTCATGCCATAGTGGAAGTTATGTGTAAGTATGTCTTCTGAGTATTATGTGTAAGTATGACTTCTGAATGCTTGAATTTCTATTAGAGAAACTGTTTGTAATCCCAATGGATGATTATGAATGAATACTATGTATGACTGGCTTAATGATAGTCTTGTGTTAATGTCATTTTCTTATGATAATGAAATGAACAGTTTCAGATATACTACTTGTGAAAACACATTTGTGTCAAAGCAACCTGGAATGAAATACAAATTACAGACCTAGACATCACGCAGTCTGTGCCAAAGCTAAGATGGCAGGAGGCAGTGCTGAAGAGCTCTGTTACCTGTCAGTCAACAGTTTTAAAAGATCTTTTCTTTTAAAGGGTTTCTTTCCTGATTAAAAATTAATGAGATGCAAAGGGAGTCCAGCAGGTGTTTAGCTAGTGAGAACAGGCCTGTCCCTCAGTTTCCCAATAACGTGGCTTTTAGCATTGCACATAAAATGGTCACTATATTACTCTTTATGTCAGTGGTCTCTGCTTCCATTTGTTAATTAAAGTTAAAGTTAATTAAAGTTAATTAACATTTGTTAATAATTAATTAATAATTATTTGCAAATGGCAGTTGAAAAGGACTTCACAATTGTTAGTGATATAAAATACACTGGGGGGAAGTACATCTTTTAAATTCTAGTATAAACTAAATTATGCTGGGGTCAGTATAAAAAGTGTGCTCACATAAAACGTCAGACTCGCCATTTTATCGTGACCCTTAGCAAACAGTTATATATAGCTTTTAATGCCCTAGCAACTGTGCAATATTAATAACTTAATATTAGAAATTACATTAGATTAATATTTCAGTGAACACACAGAAGACAATCATTCAAACCAAATTTGTTATTTTAGTGTGATATAAAATAAAATAAACAAAAAAATAGGAAGGTAAAATTAAGGCTAGGTTGAATTTAAATTCAGCACAGAAACCAAATGTAATACTTTCACACAAGCCTTGATCAGTACCTCTTCATATATGAACAAACAGCTGTGGATTGTATGACGTGTCTGAATGGAACAAATGGTCAGTTGATGATTTCCAGCGTTCTGTTTTAGAAAGATGACTTTATCACTGGCGTCTGACACTCTACAGACCCGGCAAAATTTGGTTATCAGTGAATCGTCATCGGTGCTGCCTGTGTGTAAGGAGGAGCAATAGTTTTAGGGATGTACTCAGGCACATCTAAATTGCTTGTGACTGTAAACCCTGTAATGGACTGGAACCTCATGCAGGGTGGCACCTGCCTTGTGCCACATGATTCCTGGGATAGTCTGCAGGCTCCCTGTGATCCTGTACTGGGCAGGTGATTGGATGACGGATGTCGGGATATTGGTGTCATTGCTATTATGAAAAACGAATGGATATATTAAACACTGTTGTTAGAGGTCACTGTCAGAGATAAACAAAGGGCCATGGCTCTGTTTCCAAAATACAAGAAATGTAATCTAAAATGGGAGACTAACAGATTAGCTGCAGTAGAGTTGGTGTATTGTACTCATAGTATATGTGAGATTACCAGACCCAACATAAACTCACACTATCCCTTGGGAAAATTTGAAACTGTGCTTAGCTAGATCCAAAGTACGGATTCGATAGTCTACAAAAAGAAAAGCACACTTTTAAAGTGTTAGATTTATCCTTATATATTGCAATCTGGTTTTGATTCCAGAACCCTCACCATTTTGCCTAGACTGCTGTTTGATCTAGGTTATACTGTACTGTATGAAGCAGTAAGCCCTAAAGAAAAAAGCCTCTCTAGGCATTAAATCTTATTGAACATTTTCATAAATATACATAGCAATTTTGTTGTGAAAGGCACATCTTTCACTTTCTCATTTGTTAAAATCGAATTAGTACCGATTTACATTATTCATAAAACACAATTTTAGACATTAAAAACATACTTTAGTCAGAAAGCATGGTTTTCTTTTTTTTGAGCTAAACACAGAATATAAAAAGAGGAAGGAGACTCAAGGACATTGATTTTATTGACTGGGAGGGTCCAGTTTCCAGAAACATGCATTGTATCCAAGCCTCCATTGTATTGTGAGAAAGGAGCCAGCAGGTAGACACAGTTGACCACAGCTTGCTATCAAACTGTTACGGACCAGAATGTATACAACACAAAAAGTTGCATTTTTGGAAAACATTCAGAATATCACAGTACTTAAATTGGAACAAATTCAAGGCAAACATTGACTAATATACCCATTTCACTGACAATGATCGGCTAGCTGGTTTGTGACTGAGCAGTATGTAATTTTTGGATCATTACTTAAAAATCCCCAGACGATCAATCAAAAATTGTCAACAGTTTTCTTCTATCTTTCTCTGGCAAGAAATTGATTTCAACAGGCAAAACAAAAAAATACAGTAAACAATATTGTTCAGCTTTCACAAGATACCTCCCGTTTTGTTCACTATACAATGAATAAAGCTGTAAAAAAGGCGCTGGACTTTTTACAATAGTAATTCACTGTTTGCATGCTATCAGGACTGAGATCAGGCCTTGCAGGTGACTGGTACTTTTACGGGGACAGGCTGCATAAATATTCATTAAGAAACACAAAACAATATCTGGTACTAGCCCGTTGGTATTAATTGTCAGGATCAGCCGCTGCATGGCCTGTTTCCCCGTTTGGCCAGCAGGTGTCACTGGCCATCCTGTTCCTGTGATCCCAGCGCCTCCTACTGTTTGAGTCCTTTGTGAGTGTTCATGACCCTTTTCTGTTTCTGGTTACCCCTAGCCCTAGTACTTGTCCTTATTGCTAGTGTATATACAGTACTGTATGTCCCTGCACTTGTACTTGTTCCTGTTCATGCCCCCCACTGTGTGCCCCAGTTCCTGATTAGTTAGCTCTGTTTTTTCCTTTTCAGTGAATCTTAGTCCCTGTGTTGTCTGTCCGCTTTTGTTTAGATCCCTCGTGGCCTTTTTCGTTTCTCCCTTTTGGTTTTAGTTAAGAATTAAGTTCCCTGTCCCTGAGCTGCAAGTGGGCTAT
The DNA here is from genome assembly GCA_026780765.1 of Petrocephalus schoutedeni. Taxonomy (NCBI): domain Eukaryota; kingdom Metazoa; phylum Chordata; class Actinopteri; order Osteoglossiformes; family Mormyridae; genus Petrocephalus; species Petrocephalus schoutedeni. The sequence continues at coordinate 23,708,794 of JAODKL010000036.1, forward strand.
TATTCATAATGTCCTGTCATGATGCTGAATGCTGTTTGTCTGAGACAGGATTTATTATAAAAAAAACAAACATTAAATTAAATTAAAAATAAATGACTGCTTTCTTCACAGAGTCATAATAATTACTTACTTTGCAGGGAGTGATGGGCAGGAGCTTCACTTTAAATCAGACATGTCAGTAAGATGATTAACATGGCTAATGATTAGCAGGGCTGGACTGCCTGCCAACCTAGCGTTCCACACATTTTTCTGGTGGGCTGATGGGTACATGGGCCATCAAAAATTCATCAGACTGGACCCCCGGCACAGCAGATTCCAGTCTAGTCCAGTGTTCTGATTTAATCCCAGTTCAATAGTTTAACATTAGTATGTACAGCAAATTGGCTATCTGTGTCTGAATGGTTGTGGGTTTTGAATCCTGTAGCCAGCAATTACCCAGCAATTATCTGCTCCAGGGGTGCTGGATGCTGGTCTCTCAGAATCCAGATAGACAACCATGAAGGAGGACATTACAGTAGTACGGCTTGGAAGTTATAAAGGCATGTATTAGTCTTTCTGCATCATGGAAGGATAGTATTTTGCAAAGCTAGGCTATGTGCCATACATGGTAGAACACAGTTCTAGTAATACTACTTACAGTATGTGAGCATAAAAACATAGATCTGAATTAACCAAGACAGCCAAGATCTCTGACTACTCTGTTAAGATAAAGAGAAGAGACCACCAAGGTTGAGGTTGTGAATCTTATTTCAAGCAGCCTTAGGAATAACAAGCAGTACTTCGTTTTTTTCTGTTTTTATGTGTGGCAGTGCCAATAAAGGAAGTGTAGTGACTGCCCCTATGCTATTATGTGTGACAGTACAGATGGAGGAAGTGCAGTACCTGCCCTTACACTGTGTCACTATGTCATTACCGATAGAGGAAGTGTAGTTACTGCCCGTATGCTGTTATGTATGGCAGTACAGATGGTGGAAGTGCAGTACCTGCCCTTACACTGTTGTGTGTGGCAGTACTGATAGAGGAAGTGTAGTGACTGCCCATATGCTGTTATGTGTGGCAGTACCAATAGCGGAAGTGCAGTGACTGCCCTTACTTTAATTTGTGTGGCAGTAAAAAGGGGGAATAATATTTTGATACTGGAGATGGTGATTGTATACCCATAGACTATCTTAGCAGGGCACCGATTTGAGCACACAGGTGGATGAGTTAACCAAGAGTCTACAGACCATGCACACGTCCAAAACTGCACTTGCACAGGAGAAAAACACCTAGCTGAGATATATTAACAAATGGTGGAGTTAACTTCTGACGGGATCCAATGTCCTATTACGTGGTCTCACAGTCCCAACATACAGATGTGTATATGAGACAGCATCAAGTTATTGTTCCCAGCATGCTAAGTTTTGGACATACTCAGGTCCTTGATGTGATTAAGTAGAAAGGACTAGCGTAATCATCCGTGTTGTCCGTCATCTTTTTAAAAGTGAACATGATGGTGTCTAAATGCTGTCATTGTAGCTTTATGAGTAACATTGTTCTCAGATCCAAATAGTATAAAATCCATGTGAAAAGTGACATGATGTAAAAAATTTCTTTCTCTGAAATATGCTTCCCTCTTGTGGCCAAATGTATGTACCTCACTCGCATCTTTATGGATCAGAATACGGGAAGTCTCCGGGTCAAGAATGTCTGGCTTACGGACTACTCGTACTTACTAATGGACTGGCAAAAAGCCTATTATATTAAAAATTTGTTTGTTGGCTGGAGGTACTGTACTGTATGTTATTTTATTATTATTATTATTAGTAGTAGTAGTAGTAGTAGTATGTACTGTATTTCTTTTGTTCCGACTGGCCTACAAATTCGACTTAAAGACAGACTTAGGGAACGGAATCTCGTTAGTAAACTGGAGATTGCCTGTAGAAATCTGTTTTAAATCACGCTTACTGTGACAGGTTGGCTTTTGGGGGAATTCGTTCTGAGCCTTACACCTGCTCATTCACCAGCGTGCCTACACTCAACCCCAAGTACAGCCACACAGCCCAATTTGTTTAACAGCCCAATTCTGGCATGACTGCACCTGCCACAGGATGAACCGGATGAACCGAGTGCCCCAGGCAGCTAGAGCCAATAGGTGACAGGATTAATCCGGTGGGTGACGCAGTAAGGTCCAATGAAGCGGGAGGTGAGCTTCTGTGAGTCGGTGTGGACGCGGAGGTTCTGGGTGGAGAGCCAAACCTTGTAATCTATATTGAACACCCGGTGGGTGCCGACGGCGGTATTGTGCAGTGTATTGATGGTTGGCCCTTTGAATGGCAGAACGGGCTGGAGTCCAGAGCCACCAGCACCGGCGGACCAACTGTTGGGCAGACGGTACATCAACCTCCGGTTCTTGATGATCGAACATAGGAGGTTGGAAACCATGGCATTCCTCAAATGGGCACCTCAAATTCCCACCGGAGAGGTGCGATGATCCGGGTGGGCGCAGGGTCCGTCCGGCGAGCGTCGGCTTCATGCTGGCGGGAGAGTGCATCCGCCTTGGTGTTCTTGGTCCCCGGGTGGTATGAGAGGTGAAAGTTGAACTGTTCAAAGAACAGTGCGCACCGTGCCAGCCGAGGGTTGAGCTGTTTGGCGTACTGGATGGTGATGAGGTTCTGGTGGCCAATCCAGACCGTGAATGGTTCACTGCCGCCCTGGAGCCAGTTGATGGCCAGCAGTTCACGATCCCCTACCCCGTAATGCTGCTGAGTGGGGTTGAATTTCCTGGAGAAGAAACATGGGAGTAGTTTCTGGTCGGGACCTCGCTGAGAGAGGACTGCCCCGACACCCATATCCGAGGCGTCCACCTCCACAACGAAGGGTTTGGTGGAATCCGAGTGAAGGAGGATAGGAGCTGTGGTAAAAAGGTGACATAGTTGTTGAAATGCGTTGATGGTGTCTGAGGTGAGATGGAAATGATGAGGAGAAGGACGGGTCAGGGATGTCAGTGGTACTGCAACTGTACTGAAGCCCTGGATAAAACGCCGGTAGAAATTGGCAAACCCCAGAAAACACTGTAGCTGCTTAAGTGTCTTAGGTAGGGGCCAATGACGCACAGCTTCCAGCTTCTGGGGGTCCATGGCCACACCCTGGGGTGAGATAACAAAGCCCAGGAACATCGTTGAGCGCTGGTGGAAAGTGCATTTCTCCAACTTGCAATAGAGTTAATGGGTGAGCAGTATCTTGAGGACTGCCCTGACATGCTTGATGTGTTCTTCCAGGGTGCGAGAGTAAATAAGGATATCGTCAAGGTAGACGAATGTCCAATGGCCTAGCATGTCCCGCAACATATTGTTGATGAATTTCTGGAAGGCTGCAGGAGCATTGCACAGGCCGAAGGTCATAAGCAGACTCTCGTAGTGACCAGTGGGAGTGGTGAATGCCGTCTTCCACTCATCGCCCTTGCTGATGCGCACCAAATTGTGGGCACTCCAGAGGTCCAACTTGGTGGAGTGGGTAGCACCAGAGAGGACGTCCAGGGCGGTGTTCGTCAGAGGAAGGGGGTGACCGTTCTTGATGGTGATGTGATTGAGCCCCTGATAATCGACACAAGGTTGGAGGCTACCATCCTTCTTCTTAATGAAGAAGAACCCTGTGGCGTCTGGCAAGGATTAGGGCCTGATGGTACCCTGGCGGAGAGTTTCGGCGACGTACTCCTCCATCGCCTTAGTATCGGAAGTGGCAAGAGAGAAAAGCCTGCTGCGGGGTAGTACCGCACCTGGCAGGAGGTCAATAGCCAGGTGAGGAGGTAACTTCACGGCCCTTTTCCTGCAGAAGACCTCCGCCAGGTCAGGGTAAGGCTGGGGAATGACCCCCAGATCGACATCGGGGGCCTCGGACTCCCTAAGGCATGTCCCAGCCGTTGCCTGTAGGCAAAGTTCAGAACAGCTGCTTGACAGCTGCTAGTTATAAGCAGGAGCGGGTAGTGACAGGGTACAGCAAACATAATAGGGTTGGTCAGGGTTGGGGGCCCAATATGATTTACTTTCATGAAGCCCAAAATTTAGTGCTGCCCCAGATATGAGATATAATGGCACTACAGAATTAACTGCTGATCACATATTGGCACTCTTACATGTGCAACAGTTTTGTGATACAGTTTGTAATGCCTTCCTTTTTTAATGTATTTTCTCTCTTGAGAGCTAAAGAAGCTGGGAGATTCGTTAGATGTTGGATGCTGCAACTCATTCACTTGCTAATTAGGGGCAGAAATCAGGATTCGTTTCAGTGAATCTCCTGGGGTGAGGTCTCGTCTTGGAAATTCTATCGTTGGAGGTGGTGGTGGATAAAATTGTTGCAAGATTGTTCTACATATAGTTATTAAATTGTGTAAGTAATTTACACAACTACTGCTACTATAAGATTTCTAATAAATATCTCATACAGAATCTGTAAGCAAACTGAAAAAATAAATCAAAAAGTGAAGAAATTTGAAGAAGAAATCAGTCAATGCAAATTCACACACTGAACGAGGAATGAGTCAGTGAACGAAATGAATGAAAAGTGGATGAAGGATCACCCAGATCATTTTGTTCACTTAAAAGATTCATTCAAAAAGAATGACATAAGTCTACTTGATATATCCACAAATTATATTTACTTTGTGAAAAAGCAAATACATCAAAGCAAAACTGGTAGGGTCTGCAAAAGTATACCACCAGGAATGTTACTGGATCAATAGGTTGTGATTAAAATGGCAGATTGCTAGAATGATCATGAATTAGTTTACTTCCCATTTCTTTCTGTTTAAAAAGAAACTCACATTCGTATTTTTACAGATGCATAGATGAATTCTGACTACTGAACTATACATGCCTGTGAGTAATTTTGAAGCACATACTGTAAAATGTTTATGCAGAAGCAGTGAAAAAACAGCTGTAAAGAGAACAAGATAAAAAATGGAGAAATATCATGGAGATAATGGCATTGCCAATAATGCACTGCTCTGTAAACCTTCACAGAAAAAGTACTCAAGACTGATAAAAAAAAATCATGAAACATTGCAATGAAGAGAATCAACCACTTTTGCCTGTAGGGAGAACTTAAACGTAAAGCGAGCTCTCAGACTTTGTGCTCAGTGGCTGAAGGCCACAGCCGAACTGCAATGTCACCTAAATGAACAGCATTGTTGCCTAAAAAAGACAAGCAAACATGGAGGAAAAACCATTACAAAATGTAATTATTCAAACAATGTGTACTTTGGCAATTCATGTCACTTAGAAATGGACTTTCCTTTAGGCTTTTACTCTTCCAGAATCCTTGTAAAAGTGTATTGTTCCTAAACTTCCCATTAAAACCAAACAGGATCTTGTTCACTGATTTTCAGTATATTCAAAACATGTTGAAATGCCTTTGTTTGTTTGCTTGTTTACATATGAGGAAATGATTCCAGGGGTTTTTTTGTATTATTGGTCAAACATAACCAATTTTGGAATGTGAACCTTTGACCAGATAGCAGTGACATGAAAGACATTAACATAAATATAAAGAGAATACAACAGCCATTGAACATAGGTTGAATATTATAAATATAACCGGACATAATCTGGTTTTTCAAATTATAAGGACTCAAAAATCATAAATCATTCAAAAATACAACAAATGCTGTTTCCTTAGGAAATATGAAAAAATAGAGGTGGTAAAATAAAACAAATACTTGCTTTGTCAAAGTCAGGCTAAATAAATACTTTTCAGAAATATAATAATTTGGCACATAAATTGTGTGGGCATTTGGTATTTAGAAAAGCAAAGCAAGCTTCAATGGCTATATGTGAACAATATATAAAAAAGCATTTTTGATAGTCTGTATAAAAACTGAAAGGTTTCGATTAGTCCAAGTACTCCAAGAACAGATGTACATTCAGCATTACAAAATACAAAAATAAAATAATAATAATTATAATTATAATAATAAACACTTGTTGGAACTTTATGAAAATAACTGACTTTCATTTAAATGAAATTAGTACTTTAAAGGAAACTAAAATGAAATAACACAATTGACAAGCACTCATAAAAAGAGATGTTACTTCCTTAACATTAACATCGATAAATGAAAATCAACTGAAAATATTGTAACCAGTTCAGTATTTGAGAACAATGAACATCTCACTAACCTCCACACACACTTACAATTTTACTGCTGTGTAAGTGTTGTGTAGTAACTATGTACACTTCTGTTACAAGATCGCGTATTATTATGTTTCAATCTTAATGTACTGTACCTATCCATGGATTGGATGTCATCCTCATCCCTTATCTTTAATGCCTGACTAACAACCTGTCCGACCTTGTTACCCAATCACACGTGGCCACTTATAGTTATGGAATACATATTTATTTTACTACATAATAATTAAATAGGTATACATTTGTATATAAATTTAAGTCTGGGCATTTTAACATCTACATCTTCTCTTGTGGCTTGCCTGAACTGTCTCAAAAACACAATGCATAAAGTACGGCAATACATCCACTAAACAAGAAAGGTGAAATAAATGATACAACATGAATCAATTCATAGTAACAGACAAGCAGACACAAACATATATTTGCATACTTGTCGGCAGCAGCGGCATATAAATCACATGGACAGAAGGGGGCGCAGTTTGGTCAGAAACGCAGCAGTTGGGGCTGGGCTAGCATTAGACAAGTGTCTCCGGTAGAGCATCTGCATTGTCCGATGATAACAATTGCCAGATTTGCCACCTTTCTCTCTGCCAGTGCTGCCATTCCGTACCAGCTGGCCCTTTAGTGTCCAGGGCAGAAACAGAGTGCTGGGGAGATGCCCTAGGGGGGTCAGGGCTCTCACTTTTTGGGGGGTGCTGGTGAGCACATGGGGCAGGAGACCCAGGTTGCCGTGCAGTGGATGTGGGTGGGTCACAGCTCTTGTGGCTTCTGGTTGACAATTCCTCCATGCTTCTGCACACTGACTGGCAATTCGGCTCGGTAGGGGTTGGATGGGCCTGCAATGGTCGGCACCCTGGCTCGTCTTGTGGCCCGCGGCATATCGGCATCACCGGAAGGTGTGAGCTGCACTGAGCCGGAGGGTGTGGCCTGTACTGTTCAGGAGGGTGTGGCCTGCACTGATCAGGGGGGTGTGGCCTGCACTGAGCTGGAGGGTGTGGCCTGCACTGATCAGGAGGGTGTGGCCTGCAGTGAGCTAATTCCAAGGTGTCCTGTGTCTGCAGGACAACTCGTTTTACATTGTCCTGGTGATCATCGAGATGCTCCAGTGATCCACTCTCAGACATGTTCCCATATAACCCTGGAAAATGCAAAAGACTTACGGTGAATCTGCAAAATGTGAAATCAGTTTGTTAAAGTTAGTTTTAGCTTCCTTTAAACACATGAAGAGTACCTAAAATACACTTTACAATTTGTATTAAAATAAAATAACTGAATTTCTTGATCATCACATACGGAACATTTTCTGTGAGAAAAGACAAAAGGAATTTTTCGGTACCTGTGCAGGGTAAATCCTTGAGGGTCGATTTTAAACTACCATGCCAGGCTCCCCAGATATCCACCTTTTCATCTGGTAGAAACAACATTGCAAAATGTGAAAACAGATTAATATAAAGCCCTGCCAAACTTAACTCAATGACAGCTCTGTCAATCTCCTGTTCCACAGCACACACTGGACAGAATCAGCGGAACATTAGCGGTCAAGTCTTCAGACTCTGCACTAGATACTGATATAATCTGCTCACTGCTTGCTGCTGAGACATTTTGTTTTGTTTCTACATCAAACAGAAACCACTGAATGATCCTCTTACGAGTTTCATGTTTTAAAAAAATGCTGTTTATTCACCATCCACAGTTGCTGAAATAAGTGCAGGGGTCTCTTCCATGTGCAACTCATCATTCATTATAACAACAAAAAAAAAACAAAAAACAACAGTGTAAATAAAAAATGATACCCTAGGCTGAGGTCCAGGTATTCTTTGTTTTGCGTTACTGTGTGACAGTGTAAGGAGAATGGCCCTCATTTATCAAGTGTGCATACGGCAGAAAAATGGGTGTAAGATCATTTCAACGAAAATTTCAGGATTTATCAATCAGGGGTGCGTTTTCCAAAAGCATAGTTGCTAACTATGTTAGCGACTTACATAGTTGCAACTGAATGAATCCAACTATGTAAGGTATGCTAATGGAAGCTTTTGGGAAATGCACCCCAAGACCGAGGATACGAAATTAAGCTTTTAGCTTCTGAAATATGAACTATTTTAGATATCTGTGCTGGAGCTCAGGATTTCTCAGGAAGATGGCTGTTTTACTTAAAACAATGTTACTGTGTATTGATCCTTTAATTAATTAAAGTCTTTAATTGCTGACCATTTGCACAGAAAATTAAGCGCCATAAGATCACGACAGCCAGCACGTACAGTCAGTGTAATGCGCTGCAGTTCCCCGTGCGCGATCGTGCACAGCAGTGAAACTCCGCCTCGGCTGTAATGACGTCGTCCACCCTGTTTCATAAATCACACATGGAATTTGTCATACGGCAATTTTTTGCACTTGAATCTACTCTTGTTTTGATAAATGAAGACCAATGTGTGTGTGTATAGGTCTTTTACTTGTGTGGACTAAAGGACCTCACACATATAGCAAATCCTGAAAAAACATGACTAATGAGGTAATTTTTTGGTCCTCACTACTGCAGGCTTTGTTTCATAAAAATCCATGAATGCAATCAAAAAAGCAAAAACACCAAAAGTCTTGTATTTTGTTTGGTTACTTATTGTTAAGGTTACAGCTGGGTAGGACTTAAGGGTGTCATTACTGGGATTAGCATTTTTCCAACAGAAGTGAATGGATGGTCCTCACTAAGACAGGAATACAAACATGCGTGAGTGTTTGTGTGTGTGTGTGTATGTGTGTGTGTGCTGGCCTGCTCTGTGATGGGCTGGTATCACATGAAGGGTGTTCCCCTGCCTTGTGCTACCTGGGAAATGTTCAAGGCCTCCTGTGATCTAACCAGTATAAGGGATCGGAATATGAATAGATATACAGCCAGAGTTAATTCAATGTGTGTGTTAAACTGGACATTGAGATTCTATAATTTGATATTTAGCCACATCATCAGCAGATATATATTGCAAATGCAATAACAAGTTTACAGATCCATCAGAACAGGGTACAAGGCTGGGAAACTAAGCCATAACAGGGCACATGTACAATTCAGCAACGCCCCTTTAGCCTAACTGCTATGTGGACTGCAGGAGTCCCACACAACACAATCCCCATGCGAATTCCACACACAAAAGAGGTGGGATTAAACCACCCAGCTCGGGAGGTGTGAGGGCACTGCGAGACAGATGTTTCTGAAAATGCAGATGTTTCTGAAAATGAATCACTGAATCATCTGATGGAGCAGATGTTCGTCACGTCACTGTAACTCACAGCTCCTGTGGAAACGGAAATAGCAATGGTCAAAGCTCACCCTTGACGTCCCACTGGGCCAGGCCAGCTTCCTTGGATGGAGCCTTGAGGGCGCCTTGCGCTGAGCACTGCTTGGGGGTTGGGAAGAGTTCTTCTGGGCCGGGGCTGTCTTCCCCCTGATGCTGGGCGAGCAGGCGCTCAGCCAGCACTGGCGAGTTGTTGTCGTATGGGGACACCTCACCACTGGAGGCCTTGTTTGACTCGCTGGAGGAGTGCCTCTCGTTCATGGAGAAAGGGTCTGAGTGTCTGAGTCGGAGTATGAGAAAGATGCCTGTGAGAAACTACGATGGAGGCTACAGACCCACAAAACTTTTCAGTCACATAATGGATTTTAAATTATACATGGTTCTTCCAGAGCTATTTAAGTTCATCATCAATGTTAATGATGTGCTTACACAAAGGAAAATAAAAGCATTTTGACACCCATCTTCCATCCATTTTCTGTAACCGCTTGTCCTATTCAGGGTCATGAGGGGCCCACAACCCAGCATTTTGACTGAATTCTCCATATACATTCTCATCCTGAATTCTCAGCCCTGGTGGATACTGTAAACATCACTCCCACTTGCGGTTGTGTGCCACCAGAGGGAGACTCTGTGCTTTCCCAGCAACATGGACACTTATCTCAGAGTAGCGGAGACCAGGCATTCTGGAGCCAACGTGTACAGAACTATACTCACGACCACTGTGAGGCCTTCCTGCGGAGGAGGTAGTCAACCACATCGGGGTCTGTCTCCAAAAGGCTCATCAGAACCTCATTCTGTAGGTCTGGGGACACCTGTTTTGGATGCAGAGCAGCAAAGTCACTGTCTTGCATTTTTGGCCTTCTACTTTCATATGTTCATCTGAAACTTAACTTTGGCTACCTCTAAAAACACAAGCTAAATATACTATCCATACAATATTGGGCTTTAAAAGTGAAACAATTGCCAGTTCATAAACTCATAAAACTTTTGGCAACAGCCCAGAGTTGTTATACTCATGACTGTCTCCAGTCTGGATTTGCCATAAGCCTGCACTATCTAAACTACTCTCCCGCAAAAGAGAAGTGTTTACACTGTGTAAGACAAGGGCATTGTCTGTTAAGCTTGGAGATCCTTTAACCTAAACATTCGGCGGCCACGATTCTCGGCAGCCTCTGCCAAAGCCACCAGGAGACACATGGGGTGTGCTTAACACCCGCTGTGCTTCTCTTGGTATTTTCTTTGACGTGATGTCTGGTCTGGTTAAATGTGAAAACATTTACAATAACAGGCAGTTCTAAGGCCTGCTGAGAAATGGGACCATCATGAAATATGGTGTTTTGTTTAACATCAAAATATTAATAATTTAAGCGCCGCAGTAACCAAGGACCCTCGAGTCTTGGCTGAGAGATCGATGTTGCTGTGACCTTGGAAAATATTTTCACCTGAATTGCTCCAGGAAGACTCATCAAAAATAGATTTCTGATAATCTAGTTATGTTGACAAACAATACTACAAGACTTGGGAGGGAATCCCAAAATCAAAGTTTTTTGAAGCTCACCATGAAGAGAATTTCGTAAGTGGCAATCATCCTCTGGACTACGGCAATGATGGCTGTGCTCTCCTCTGCTCGGGCAGAACTCTGCACGGAAAACTCTTTGTCGGAGCTCTTCTGCTTGTGCAAGAGGTTGGGTCCAAAGATGGTGGCCAAGTTCAATGAAGTCATCTTGTTCCCGGTCATCTGGAACATGACAAGACACATTAGACTGGGTTTGTGGTCTTCGAATGTGTAAGCCAGTTTCAGCCTAAGAGAGAAGGATCCAGGATGACTCTGTTAATCCTGGAACCTCTGCCAACACCATCATACCTGAACTCCTTATGCTTAGTGGGATTAAACAAATTCAATTACTCAGCTGCTGGGGATGGCAAGATAATGAAGGTTTAATTGGTATCATGTTGGCATTTTTGACCTGTACTTCGACAATGGGGCTCATATAAATGGCTGACAGTGTAGTTCAGGCCTGCTAGCACAAGTAATCTCCTGAAAACGGTAATCAGTCAGTCCCTCTAAAACGCATGACATCACTCCACAAATCTGTTCTGAACTAACTGATATATGAGTACCCAAGTCCAATACAATGCAGAATCGCATTTGTATTTGCATGATGTTCAATTGGAGGGAAAAGCATTACGTGAACTACAATGTGGTATGGTCTTGGTGAAAAACACTACTTGCATGGAGAAACAGCTATACAACTGAACGACAGTGATGTCTGATTCGTGAATGAATCGCTCTCTTGAACTGATTCTTTTCTGTAAATCAGTGGATCCAGTTTTCAAATCTAAAAGATTCAACCTTTTTGAACATTAAAATCAAAAGATATTTGACAAATTATTTTATATGAACACACAGCAACCTTTTTAAATTCACTTATATTTAAATTCACTTATTATTTTCATCAACTGTCTGTAGCCATGTTGCATTCAGTGCCGACAAGTGGATCAACAACTGTGCATCAGAGCTTATGCACCAAACCCTGACTTCCCCATCATAGGTAAAGGATAAGTTCTACCTCTGACCTCAGTATCAGTAGAATACCTGAAAATGAACCTTGCTGATTTTAACGCTAGAGTCTGTGCCTATTACAGCTCCTGGTCTACCTGCTTGGGTCTGTTCAGCGTTGGAAGGATGAATGAGAATGGGCAACGCCAAAGTTCTTCAAAGAACTATTATTTTACATCAAGCAGAAGATACATGCACTTGTCATATAAGGCCTGTCCGAGTAAATGGAACCTGTGGATCCTCTGTGCTGCTCGCAGCAAAGTTAAGCAGAGCATGAGGAGATGCACCAGTAGCTATTGGCTCCAGCTCTGTCCTCTGATAGAGGTTGCCACTGACATCAGGAGAATGTATGAAGGAATCAGGCAGGCCTAGATTACTCGGTTGCATTCCTAACCACTACACCACCTGCCTGCCCCTGATTAGCCACATAGTGAGCATGGATGATGGCCAGATTCCCAAGGATTTCCTCTAAAGAGAGCTAGCAAAGGGAAAACATCACTTGGGCAGACCTCAGATACAGTACAAAGATGTCTGAAAAAGATATTTGAAAGCATTGACTTGAATACCTGGGAAGTTGTATCCTCAAAACAATGAGCTTGGAGATGCACAGAGCAGAATAGTATCATCGACTTCGAGGAGACATTTGCCAACGACAATGGTAGACCACTGTTCAACTTTTGTGGTCATTGTGGGAAAGACTGTCACTCTTGTATTAGCCTGACCAGTTACCTTCCATTCAGAGAGCAACTCCATAGTCTTCCAAGACTGCCAGATGCCTACTGTAATTATTTATTTAAAATGCATATCATTACATTATTAGCCACTGGTATCACTGTTCTTTCTAATTGTCTTCATTTTGTTTGGAGTAAGTTACTAAGTTTTGGAGTTGCGTTCCTCTAACCCTCTTTTTCCTATTGGATATTTGTATGTAGAGAGGCACTGAAGGCAACATGGCGACATGCAGTCGACCAAAAATAAATGCAGATGGTCCCCAAATTACGATGGTTCGACTTATGATTTTTCAATCTTACAATGACGATAGCGATACGATAAATTGTAAAAATATTTTAAGCTTCGCGCGGCAGGCAAACATAGCAGCATATGCGGTACGATACATTGGGACGCTGCCGGGATGCATGCATTTCCTGCCTTGTGAAAGTGCCTCACTTTCGCCACTGATCAACAGAGTGCACTTGTCTCGGTGTTAGAGCGCGTGTGTTTTTGGTGTTTCAAAGCCTGTCTTGACTTACGATTTTTTCAAGTTACGATGGGGTCATCGTGTGTTTCTATTTTTATTTATAATAATTTGTCAAAATTTGTTCTGATTTTTAATACATTGCTGTACAAACAGTTTGACTCTATTACATTTGAAATGTAATTTTTGTGAACACAAGGCTTTTCAGGAACACATCAGTCGCGTTTTAGCAGGACTGACTGCGCTGCAAAAGATGTAGTGATGTTTTCAAAGAGGTATAAACCCACTTATTTAAGCTAAACTTAACAAGAAATGTGAATGTTGCGCTGAATTCTTTACATCTTATATGGACACTACCTGGAATACCAAATACCAAGGAAGCAGATCCAGGCACCTCTCAGTGGGAGAGGAATCATATTACGCAGATGGCTTGGGAATGCCTGGGGATCCCCCCTACAACAAGCTAGGGTATGTACCCTTGGAAAGAGCGCTCTGATCTGACCTGCCTGGCATGCCGCAACTGTGACCCTCACTAGCAGAAAAGGCCTGAAGATGGATGGATGTTTTCCAATGTTAAAAACATATGCAGGACATTAATACATTCTTTAACGGATGCAGAGTCATTAGGCTATTATTAGGAAATGCTGTTTCTACCGTAAACAACTGCCACCCTCCAGTAAACCATGCAAGATCATGTCTCTTCGCAGGGAAGGAGCTTTTCTCACAGCACACACTCTTTGATGAGAGCATGCCCACATGATCAGAATGAAGGTTATTCTTCTTTGCCATAACCACAAAACTGATGTTGTACAACTGGTTGCAGTTTGGGGTCCTGCGAGGTGAGTCCAGTGAGATCCCTTGAGAACGCTCCGGGTGGGAAAGTGCCCCCTCAAGTCCCGCCCAGCCCCACCCCAAGCTACAGCGCTCCCATGGGTCAAGCATGAGGGCAACATCGGGGATCTGGAGGGAACATATCTAAGTTTATCTCCACATTTTTTTGTTGACTTGAGTTGGCAAAAAATAATGAGCAGTAGTTTCTGGCATGTGAAAGATGGTAATTTGGCGATAACCATCAGTGCAGGGCTGAGTAAATCAATCACATACTAGAGTAAATGATTTAATGGATATTTCCTCTTAAACATGAATCCCTTCCTATTTTATTAATACTTAAATCAAGGGGTTTAACAACATTTCCTGTATTCCTAGGAGAAGAGTATAAAAGCAGAACCGCCATTACCTCCTGTCCATATTTGTCATGTGAGTCATCTGCGTGTGCAGCCACCGTGAACAGGAAGTGCAGGAGCCGGTGGAGAGTGTCACAGTTACAGGGAGGCAGCAGGTAGATAAGGAGCTGTAGGGCACTCTGTTGCTCCTCAGGGTCCAGCACTGGAGAGGAAGTGTGTGATCAGCATATGGTCAGTGTGTGATTGACATATGATCAGGGTATGATCTAAGCATGACCAGCATGTGGTCAATGTGTGACTGGCATGTGATCAGGGTATGATCTGGGTGTACCCAGCATATGGTGAATGTCTGACTGGCAAGTGATCGGGGTATGATCTGGGTGTACCCAGCGTATGGTGAATGTCTGACTGGCATGTGATCGGGGTATGATCTGGGTGTACCCAGCATATGGTGAATGTCTGACTGGCAAGTGATCGGGGTATGATCTGGGTGTACCCAGCATATGGTGAATGTATGACTGGCATGTGATCAGGGTATGATCTGGATACGACCAGCATATGGTGAGTGTGTGATCCACAGTAACCAGTGTATAATCAGTGTTTGATTTGATCAGCATTTATTCAGTTGTGATGTGCTCATGATTTCCATTTACCCACTGATGTTGATCACCAGTGTTTGTGACATGTTTAAATGAAAATCCTGAGTTGGCAGACATTGGCCAGAAATAGTTCCCTACTTCTGTAAACGTCTCTGTATAAAAGGACTTGTATATTCTTTGAGTTTCTCACTGATTGTGGTGATACACAGTTTATTACTGATTGTGGTGAGTGATTGGGTTTGTTTTGGGGTGCGGGCTTGGGGGAAGGGAAATTCCTGCTCACACATGGTGTTGATGAAGGCAGTGTACAGCTCTTTGGTCAGCAGCGGGTCAGGCATGTCCCTCAAGAACTCTTTCAACAGAGCTGCAACATCATGTATGCTGTGCTCCTCATCAAGAAGAACATCCACGCCCCGGTCAAACTCCTCTCGCAGCTGTGACACCACAGAAGCAAATCGATTTGCACATTCCTAGCCACAGCCACTGGCACCATACTGGCATTAGTGTAAATGGCACTAAGTGTACCTAATGCCTCCATGCCTCCAGAGATGGCATATTTATGTCCCAAATTCAAAAATGAATTACTATATCAACAAATTCTGAGAGCAATTTGAATAACACTTTGCGTTTATGCATATAGTGAATTTATATACATTTTGTGAAAGACAGCTATTAAGTGTAAAGTTGACACTTGCTCCAACGATTCCTACCTGCCTCACTCTTTTCTTAGAACTTCCAACCCGGAAAATTCCAACAGTTTGGAGACCTAGTAAAAAGTAGGAAATCCCAGCTTAACACGCTGAAAACTCATTAAAAAGAATAAGAAATTTACAATGGAAATCACATTGCCCTGCAAGAGCTCTTATATGAAGTTAAATGCCTACTTCTTCATAATATCAAAATAGGGTTTTTCAAAACAGTTATTCATACACAAGCAACACAACTGAACAGGGCCATCCCAAGTCTTTTTGGCACCCTAAGAAAAAAATGTAATGAATTTAATTGTCATCTTCCTTCCCATTCAGACAGGCTGACCAAATGGGGGCAGCCCCCGGTGGCCACTGCCCTAAGCAGGTCAGTACCCTTTCTTGGGGTCCAGAGGTGGTACCTCCTGAGATTTGAACTGGCAGCCTCCAGTTTAAAAATCAATGTCTGAAGACATTGAAGACAATCAAGAAGGATAGAGACTGCCCAGCTCTTTCTGTCAGGACAGGCCTCTGTATTATGTCTGTCAAGTCTCTGTTTGGCCAGCTGGTGTCACTGGCCATCCCATTCTGTGTTCCGCTAGTTTCCTTTAGTGAGCACTCTAATGTGTTTCCCTGCTCCCTGGCCACTGTGTGGCTGAATGAGCTGAGCGTGTGGCTTAGGATCAAGCTCCGCTATCGTTGCGGGTTCATTGATATTTTGGGTTTTGGATTTTTTTCCCTGTTTTGGTCTTCTGCTTCATGTATTTCTGTATTGTTTGTTCTTTGCCTTTGTTTTAGTCATCTGCATTTGTGTCTAGTCGTGTAAAAATGTTCTGTACCCTTGGTTGCGGTCCCTCCCAGTCCCTGTAGTGATTATTGGTTACCTTCACCTGTTCCTTGTTGATTCTAGTCTAGTGCTTGTGCATTAGTAATGACCCACACCTGCCCCTCATCATGCCTGTGTTAACTGTGAATTTAAGCTTCAGCCCTCATTCTGTTCATTCTGTTCTGGAGTGAGTCATCTTGGTTTTTTGCTCCAGTTTGTTGTGTTTGTGTCGAGTAAGTTAGTGGTTCATTGCCATTTTTGGTCTGCTTAGCTCCTTGTTTCTATGTGCTTGTTCCTGTGTAGCTCCCCGCTTTACTCAGTGTCTTCCTGCTTAGTTTTGACCCTTCATGGTCCTTTTTCGTTCTTGTGTTTTTTGTTTTGAGTTTTCAATATAATCTGTTTTTGTGAGCCACAATGTGGATCATTGTTTCCACATGCCCCACCATCACACGTTCATTAGCAGCCTGGGCTAGCTGTGTCCCCCTATCCACAGTGAGACCCAGATCTGCAGCTGTGACGGAGCAGCTGACGGCATGGTCCCCGGGCTCACCGTATTTCTCTAGATGCTGGCAGCAGCTGTCCACTAGCCGTGGCACCTGCCTATAGATGGGGTTGAGGCTGAGCTTCTTGTCACGATGCTTCTCCTTCCTGCTGGGCCCCTCGGCCGGCAGCGAGAGCTGCAGGGCCTCCAGGAGGCGGGACTGACTGTCATCCAGGTCGGTGATGGAATCCACAGACATCGCGCCCTGCCGAATGTAGAGGAACGCGGGGGAATTACATCACCCCACTCCCTCCTCCCCTGCCCAGATGGGGGTGGGGGGCGGGGTGGCTTCATGTTCTCTATGCTCTGAAACAAACTTAAGGCTGTGTCAGGCACCCTAGAAGCTTGTGGAGCTGCCACAACTGCCTTTTTGGTTACACAAATAGGGTTAGACCTGTTGACTGCAATTCACTCAAAAGTAATAAAACACCTTGACACAAGTGTCTAGCATTGTTAAAAAAAAAGCAATAGGATCAATAGGTATCTGATCTTCAAAGTGTCTTGCAGACCCTCGTTAGTTCATCTAGGAATGATGTGCTATGAGCCACAGCATGCAGAAGGGTGAGGACCTTACCCGCCTGCGGGCCCGGGGTGCTGCCTCAGGAGTATTGGGCGAGGTGGACTCGTTGGGTGTCTCTGAGGAAGAGCTGACAGATGAGTTACTGCTGGACAGCTCCTTGTTAGGCCTCTTGGTGGCAAATTGCAGGATGGAGGACACCAGGTCAGTGACTTCACGGTGCTCATCCTTGTGGGTGTCCTGTCGCTGTTTGTGCGTGCGGTCGTTGGCGATCACCTGCCACAGCGGAATGCTGAAAACCTGTGGCACAAACTCTTCAGGGGCAGATGGGAGGAGACACGATCATTGGCATTTTTAAAGATTTCTGTTCTGCTCTGTTTGCACATAAATTAACTTTTATGCCATTACTAAGCCATCTGTATTATTATGTTTATGATTTTTTATAACCTATCCAGCATAAATGCTGATCTTTTCACTTAATTACTCTTGTCTTATATTTATTGCCTTCTGTTTATTTGGAACTATGTTCTGGTGGAAGCACTCAAACACAAATTTCACTGTGCTATATACACAGCAATAAACTCAGCTTCCGCAATCACATTGTAGTCCTTGCCAAAGGGTTTAAGCACAAGTGCATCACAAGTGCAACCGGCAACCAGATACACAGTTGGACCATTAACTCTAGATATTATTAGAATTGTTAGAGATTGACTCAATGTACTGCAGCAATGGCCAGAAAGTTAAGGACACAGCTTTCCTATATCAAAAAATGACCCTATGCATATCCATGCATGCATGGCTCAGCACAGGCATAAGAAGCAGAGCAGGGCGTGCTTAGACATAGCCCAGAAAGACCGAACAGCTCGGCTTCAATGCATATACACACATGCATGGCTCAGCACAGGCATAAGGAGCAGAGGGGGTCCTGCATAGACACAGCCCAGGAAGACTGAACAGCTTGGCTTGCATACACATGCATGCATGCATGGCTCAGCACAGGCATAAGGAGCAGAGGGGGTCCGGCATAGACACAGCCCAGGAAGACTGAACAGCTTGGCTTGCATGCATATGCATGCATGCATGGCTCAGCATAGGCATAGCGAGCAGAGCAGGGCGTGCTTAGACACAGCCCAGGAAGCCGAACAGCTCGGCTTGTTTTCGCGTGAACCCTGACCGACAAAAGCAGTGGAGGGCACCGTATTCCTGCACACAGTCCCCCCAGCGTCCGCCCCCTGCTGCAGAGCCACCGCTCTGTGTGTTCTCGCTCGCTATTACGTCAGCATCGGCCCTCTGGGGCCGGCACTCCGGGGCCGGTGTGGCTTCGGCACCACAGATCAAAGGCTCCATTTTCAGACCGCTGAAGACTTGGCCGACCGACGTGTGAGAAAACAAAGGCCAGCTGTGTGGGACCAAAGGCCCACAATTCTTTGCCACAATCCTACACACTTGCTGTCCTAAGGGCAGCAGCATTTATCTCTATGGCTAGGAATGGGAAAAAAACTAATCATGTTATCAGTAGCTGAGTTTGCTTTTTCATGCTGCCGCAGGCATAGTGCTCTGCAAATGGCATGAAATATTTTTGCTGGATGAGAAATAAAAAAAAAAAACATATGTCACCAGGATTAATATCCTTATATTAATATTTTTTCATGGTATGGCATTTCAATGCCTGATATATACATAAATAAATTTATGAGCATTTTAACCACAAGAAAGAAGTAAAAAAATATATAGAATATTAACAAACCAATACAAAAAAAAACAACTAAATAAAATTTACATTTAATAAGTGTCCTGTAAGATATTTGCCAATATTTGCAACAGCAAAGGCTGGTTGTGGTGAATCAGAATTCAAAATTTAATCAGCAGGTATGTGCTGTATATTTCACCGTACCTTTGTCTTTGTTCTTCTCTTTTGCTAACGAATCCAACTTCCTTCGCAGTGACTTCTTGCGTTTGTGCCCATCTGAAAAGAAACAAAGATACTCATAATGCATTCATGCATCTCCCCATAAAAAAATTTAGGGCCATCTATTTATTGTCTCGCAGGCTACTCTTAGCCTAAATGAAAGGCAATGCGTAAGGTCGAATGGACGGGCATTATTCACACCTGCAAGTCATTTTAGATTCACCGACTGCCCTGACTTTGAGCATATAAGAGGAAATGGTTTGGATTCTTTTCAGAGGGTTTGTAGCACAGGAAAAACACAGGGATCTCCTGTCTCTCGCTATCTGCCAAGGCCTCTGTACACAGAGAGAAAAACGGGGGAAGACTTACAACAAAGAAGAAAGAAAAGAAAGCAGAAGAAGAAGAAAATAACGTAGAAAAATAAACGCTAAAGTGAAATACATTGCGGCAAACAACAGAGAATCATGTATTGGGAACAAAAATGGACTATGATCTTCATTGATATATATTCCGTTTTTAATAATTCCCTGATTGCAGTAAATCACAGTAAAATATTTTGTGCATTTTCATTCCCCAGATGGACTCTCTTATTTGAAATAAAGGCCAATCGATGTTTCAAACACCCAAATTCTTGACTGTTATAAGCTGCCATGAAGACTTCCTGAAAGGCAAGGCAACATTCATTGCTGCTGCCACTGTCTACGGACATTCTGGGATCTCGTATAGAAGAGGCAGGCTCTTGATTTCATGCAGCAGTGCTGAGGCTAGAAATGCATGGCAGGCATCTGTCCTGGATTATGGAGGTCAGATTGAAGCAGGAACCCATGAGGGAATTCGATCCCCGGGGCGCCTCAAGCTGACAGTGGCGGCTTGACGTGGAACAGAGCAGGGCTATCACAGGAGGAGCCGGAAAGCTGGGCAAGTCCTGCTGCCCCGTGGGAGGGCTGCTGTTCAGCACTGCTCTACGTTAAATAAATTGTGCCATCCACATGTGCTACAGAAAGCACCTCCTAGATCATGGGGTAGGAGGCGTACCTATTTCAAATTTACGATTGCATGTTTATAGTATTTATGTATCTTTTTATTTCTTACTGTCATAACATAGGGTATTCTAATGCAAAGAAGCAAAATAGTGATTGGATATTTGAGCTTATTTATACCCAAGTCATTAAAGAGCTGCAGGAGGACTGGAGACACAGCGATCTACCCTTAACATACTAGTGAGTTCTCTCTGTCCAGTCCAGCAGACTTCCATACCAACTACTGTTTACTGTTTGCATAAGATTATAAACCACAGACCCACCAAACGGATATAGATAAAAAAATCTGAAACTGGAGCTGTGGAGACTTTAGAGGGTTCAGAAGGAAACAAGGATGTTGTGTCACTGTGCCTGGCTGGAGAAGGGTGCGGCACAAGTTAACTGTGAATTAGGGGGCATTAAAGGTTTTAAAATGGTATCACTGAGTGAAACTCTTAAAGCAAAGAGAGTTGATTCAGGTCTAGTGAAAGTCACAGTCGTGGCTGAAGGTGAATAGTTGATGAGCTATAGGCCTCCCTACCACTAAATGCGAATAGCTGATGAACTGCTGGCCTCCCTACCTCTGAAGGTGAATAGCTGATGAGCTGCCGGCCTCCCTACCTCTGAACGTGAATAGCTGATGAGCTGCTGGCCTTCTTACCTCTGAAGGTGAATAGCTGATGAGCTGCTGGCCTCCCTACCTCTGAAGGTGAATAGCTGATGAGCTGCAGGCCTCCCTACCACTGAATGTGAATAGCTGATGAGCTGCAGGCCTCCCTACCTCTGAAGGTGAATAGCTGATGAGCTGCCGGCCTCCCTACATTTAATGGTGAATAGCGGATGAGCTGCTGACCTCCTTACCTCTGAAGGTGAATAGCTGATAAGCTGCTGGCCTCCCTACCTCTGACGGTGTATAGCTGATGAGACGCAGACCTCCCTACCTTTGAAGGTGAATAGCTGATGAACTGCAGGCCTTCCTACCTTTAAAGGTGAATAGCTGATGAGCTGCAGGCCTTCCTACCTTTGAAGGTGAACAGCTGATGAGCTGCAGGCCTCCCTACTTTTGAAGGTGAATAACTATGAGCTGCAGGCCTTCCTACCTCTAAAGGTGCATAGCTGATGAGTTGCAGGCCTGCCTACCTTTGAAGGTGAACAGCTGATGAGCTGCAGGTCTTCCTACCTTTGAAGGTGAATAGCTAATAAGCTCCAGGCCTCCTTACCTTTGGGGATGGTGATCTGGCAGCCCATGTCATAGTCCTGGCTGAGGCGGCTGAAGGCCACTTCCTGCAGCCTGACTCGCTCCAGCTCCGAGAGGCTCTGGATGGGGACGGCCTTTAGATGCACAGTTCGACCAGACAGGCTGCTCCATGTGAAATCGCCCTATGGAGACATAGCAAAGAGACCCTCATATTATTCTGCTCCATTATCAGCTATGCTGCAGGCCCAAAACTCACTGTGAACTTTCCTATGAACTGATATTTTGAACAGCCCGGTCATTTCCATGAGACTTGACAACTTAAAGAATGCCGACCTCTTTACATGCTGTTACACACCCAGCTATTTGCAAAGAACCAAGGAAAGAAGGTGTCTCCTCTTAATTGTGTACATGTTTGATGAGCATGGATTGAAGGGCTAGTGCAATTTGTGTTGCAAATAACCACAACATACACCCTTAACCTTCCCACCCTCATGCAACTGTAAATCCCGATATCCTGACTGATGGACGGACATTCACAAAAGGTTGCAACTGTGTTAAACTGCCACCGAAGTACTGTTCACTATTACCTTACAGTATATGATGAGACAGAGGCCTGTGGTCAGCATTACCGTCTGTATTATTGTAGTCACATGTGTGGCTACAGTAGCAAATACATTTAAGTACATTTAAATCTGTTCTCTAACCCTCATTAAACTGTTAAGCCATTGCGAGTTAAAAGTAATACATGCTAGAATAAGAGCAAGTTAAAACATAACCACACGTTTACATTTATAAATGTAGCTCTTGCTTATTTCAAACCTACAATGTGTTTTGCATTATGTGGATATGTGAATTAAGGCCATTTAAGTACAGACAGTCATGCTTACTTTCTGCATTGGGAGGATTTTTGTTCCGAAAGTGAAATATATTGGAGTAGTAAATATAAACAGCCTACCCATATACTGTACTCTGGAAAGACAAGGACAACCCCATAATCCCATCTGGCTCCAAAATGTATGCGTTTTAAGTATGAAATCGGATTGAAAAGAAAAAATATATATGAGTTAAATAAAATAATTATGCAAGAACTGTATTCCCCCCATTTCATGTTAATAAGAAACTTGTGGGAGACAAAAGAAACGTGTCTCAGTCAGTATCATGTGCTCTGACTAAAAGCTGCAGCCACGGAAGCATGTTTCCATTGCCAGATGCATTCAGTATTTAAAATCAGTTCACCACATGGAAGTATGCACCTTTTCAGTCTGTAAAAAGATTCAGAATGAAGCTCAGATGACCATCAACTGGAACATCTTGATAAACCAAGTAATCCAATTTTTTCATCTGTGCACCTACGTCAATTCAGAGCCTCCCTGACATTAAATCCTGTGCGCTCTATTTCTCTAGCAATTTCTGTCATCCAAATATCCTCATCACGAAGGGGATCAGTCAACTTCTATCCCCAAAGACAGCTAAGAATCCACTAGAGAGAATGCAAAGCCAGCCTACAACCAGATCCTGTGATTTCTTAGAGGGAGAATAAAGAAACCCGTCAACAATGAAAATATGCAGTGAAGGTAAGTGCATTACTGTTTCATAAAGGGTTAAGGCTATTTTGGTTCACTGGAAATTTTGGAGCAGAGCGTTTCCAGAAGATTTCAGGTCACAGGGCACTATGGCAATTACTGAGTGAATAAAACAATGTTAAGCATCAGCACAGATTATATACACTTCATTTATTAGTAATGCAGTGATTCATGCTTAAAATAGATATTTGCACCACAACTCACAAATCACCATGACATCTATATCCTGATAAATTATGCAGCCTTATAAAAAACGGGGCACTTAACCAAATAACATAATAGCGGTGCTTGTTTCACCAAAATAACATTGCTGCATTTTCTAAAAGAAAAAAATAACTGCCAAACAACTTGAGGCTTTGTTAACACTAATGACCCTGTATGGCACCCATATACATAATCAATTGCTTTACATGCAACGTATGTAGGCACAGAAGTCTTCCTTCCTACATGAAGTAGTTTGTAATATCGCTCATAAAATAACAACTGCGGCGACCTGCTCTTTTCTGTCCATTCAAAGAAGTCGTCTGAAATAGATACAAAAATACAAAAACACACTGATGCTCCTTTTGGTGCATGCTAACATACACATACAGGGCATGTTAACTTACATCATATTAACATACACACAGAGGTGGATAGTTCAGGTCCAGAAAGTAAAAATCCAAACCATGATTTTGTTTCCAACCACTTGAGTACCCTGTGACTGTGACTCTTTATGCTCAAGTTGTTGGTTGAAACAAAATTTTGGTCTGGATTTTTGCGTTCTGGGTCTGGACTATCCACCTCTGCATACAAGCATGCTAACATACACAGTGTGTTAATATACCCAGCATATACTGAAGCCCGCCCCTGTGGTCACTAAAATTAACATTGGCAAAAAGTACCCATCAGCCAAGCCCCCCTGTACCAACACCTTTCCGAAAAGACTGTACATGTCACTGTTGATCAGAATGAAGAACTGCCACATTGAAGTGTTACCTATAGAATAAATAATACAACATTTTTGCTCCATGGAGGAAAAGCACTTCTACTATTTCTACTCTACTACAACCCAACCCATCTGACAATCCATGGAGACTAACAGGAAAAGCTACTGCAGACTTCTCACAACACATTTGCCCATAGAAAAGGACTCCTAGGGCCAGTATAACACAAATGAATAATGTTAGAATAGCCTGAAACAATTACACAGTATTGTAAGTAGTAGTAGGTATTGGTGACATGGGCAGCCACACAGGATGGCACGGGGGTCAGCACGAAACAAATTGGAATGGTGACATTTTTGCCATTGGTTTTCTGTCACTCATTTGCACATAACATCAATGATTTCATGTTTCCCTGTGGGTCAATGAATGGGCACTGTAAAAGCCAGAACTGCCACTCTTTACAATCACATAAAGACAAAGACAGCGTTTCAGATAGCACAATCCAGGAGGTCGAATTGCTGGTCTAAATGCTGTTTTGCGGCTGATCCCCTTGACCCATTTCAGTTCATAGAGCAGGGGTCTCCAACTCTGATGAGCCACACCTGTTCTCAGGTAAATCCCAGGAACAGGTGTGGCTCATTAGAAGCCAGGTAGGACAGAAAACCTCCTGGGTATTAGCTCACCAGGACCGGAGTTGGAGACCCCTGTCATAGAGAAATACAGGCTGGCCTGGGGTGAAATAATGAGCCACCTAGGTCTGGTGCAGGATAAATTAAAAAGAGGAGCACGTTGGAATTTTGCCCACTGTGCAGTTTCTGCCAGCTTTGTTTTTAGGACACCGGTGGATTCCTGCAGACCGTCAGTGATGCACATACTGTAGCTTCAGCAAGGCTGCTTGGCACTAGGCCTAAATGTCTAGGTGATATACACCCACCAGCTACTTTTTACAGACATTGTCACCAAGTAACCTGTGAGTATACATGATGGTTATATCTAGTCCAGCTTTGGAGTGTGTCAGATGACAAAGGATGGTAACTGGTTATTGGGCAACATCAGGTATCCTCTTAGTGAATGCCAAGAGATGGACAGTATTTCAATGAAATGTATTTAAAAATGCATTTAATTACTTTAAAGGATTTTGTAATTTGTATTTTTCAGGACGGAAAAAAAGATCAGATGTAATTTCTAACATAGTTGGCATGACAATAAGGTCCACTTGACTTGACTTGACTAACTACTTTGATACTTTGTATTTAAAGTACTTAATAAAATATGTCATCTTATGTCATTTTATGAACCTTCATGACCAGACTTACAGACTTTTAAATATAGCTTATCACCATCTTTGGCTAGATGCTAATAAATCACGTAGCACATCCGGTTGGGCCCAGCTTGCTCGTTGGAAACTTTGTTTTCCCATGACCAGTAATCCAAGGAAAGAAGCTGCTTTGGTGCAAATTGCTCTAAGGTAGTAAGTATGTAGTAAGATATTCTATCAGATATTGGTCACTGAATGTCATTATAGTACAGAACAATTAGCAAACAGCAGTGCTGTGCTCTAGAAATTGTGAATTAACTTGCTAGCCTGCTAGTGGTATTCTAGCTAATTTCCATTATTCGCCGAGATCACTCATTAATCGGGAGACTCGCCACAGATTGTTTATCAGGAAGCTTTAAACAGAGCTTCCCCACGCCCTCTACAGATTTTGTTCCCCAGAGCCTAGGGATCTCTTGACTAAAGGCCGAGACACTAAGGTAGCTCCTTCCTGGATC
>JAODKL010000036.1:23734858-23752592 GCA_026780765.1 Petrocephalus schoutedeni
TCAGGAAGACGAGGACTTATATACAGAACACAAGCAGAAATAATAGGGAGCAGCTGGGCACAATTGGGTAAGCACACATGGATATTAAGGGGGCGTGGCACATGAGGATTGAACGAGCAGGATATGACAGTGGCTATAATGCACTGAGTGTTTGATGGGCAGGAGCATTCTCATCAGTGAGCAGAATGCTTATAGACTAGGGCCTATTACCACTCCCATAGCAACACAGGTGCATGCTAATCTATGCATACTCCCTTTATTGAGATGGTAACACAGCTTAAATCTGCTCAGTGTTTAGCGCTGCACTGACACTACAGCAAGTCTTTCACATTCAACATCATTATAATGTTAATGATATAACGAAAACTGCCAAAAACTATAGAAGGGTCCTGGTGGGGGCTGCACAACTTGCAGCAAGGTCAGCTCTGCAAAAGCCTCCGTGACAGGAGTTCACAGTTACAGCCTCTGCAAACATGTACTGTCTGAACACCTCCACTGGAGAAACTTTATGATTGTTTATGAGGCTTTATTTATGACTTGTTATTTTTTAAGAGCACTAGAACACATACATATGATGCACAGTAAATAATGAATACTCTTCATTTTATTTTATTTTGTTAACCCAAAGAATTATGCATGCAATATAGACTAATGTACCAGTTAATTATCAGATACTTAGGCATGAATTTGCAAGTTGGAAAGTCAAAAACCAGAACTACTTCACTTATGGCCAAGGACGAAGTAAAGAATTTAACTTTGTTTGCTAAAAGTATATACGTCCAGGAAAATGGAATTCATGTCTAATTTGTACTTGTTTACCAATGGTCAGTGAATTGTCTTCAGATGGAAAACTGCCTTCCAAGTACAAAATTCTCTTCTTTCCAAAACTGCTGACAGGCTTGGTTAACAAAATACATGAACAGATTATAAATGAATGTTTTTTTTTTTTTTGCTCAAGCAAGGCCATAAAGTAGGACAGAGTATGAAATATAGAGCTTTCATCCATCAGTGAAATGCAACATTGTGACATCATCACCTGATAGCGTGTGTGGTTTGCACGTTTTTACAGTACTAAGCATACTGCGTACCGTTCTTCCTCACGCAGCCTGGAAGCCTCACACAGGCTCTCTGCGTGTTCACATTGATGATCTGGAGCTTAACACAGGTGAACTGATACAGTACACTGATTCCCTGAGGCACGCGTGTCTCTGTGTGCTGTTTTGGGTTCACAATGCATTATGAACGATCCTTTGATCCTAGAGGAATACTTCAGATGTAGAGTACTAACCTATTCTTTCAATGCAGGCTCTGAATCACCACAACTCTAATTGAATAAGAGGCTATTGAAAATGGATACAAGGGACGGATACAATGACGGCATCATTAGAGTAGTGTCTCCTTTCTCCTTTCTGAAGTATTGATCCCCGATGAGACAGATTTTTACTAAAAACAGACGCAGCAACACAGATTGCAGGCTGCCATGACAACCATTTTCAAAGTCCATCACGAATCTGCTTCCCATTCTGTTTCACTGCTGTGGTCGTGGGTGATTAAAAGCCGAAGTCAGCCTGTGCTGTTGGAGACGAGTTAATTTTAAGAGCTATATACCTTTAACATTATCATTTTATACAACTTAAAATATTTACCATGAGTCCGTTCAACAAATGTCCACTGTATGCACACAATAGGAACGAACCGTTGACATGTAAACAACATTGGGTAATGTGGATCTCAGCAAAAAGGAACATTTCTAGATAATTCCTCTGAGTAAACACTCCCATCATTGCAGCTGACCATGGCTTCAGCAGAACAGGGCTCAGATCTCAGATACAGCCTTGGATTTTTATGGATACACATTCACATTCCTGAATGGTTGCATCATTAATGAAATCCTTAAAGCTGTATTCCACCAGGAAAAAAAAAACTGGGCCCAGTGTGAGCACTCCAGATTTGTGATGCGTAAGATGCAGGCCGTCATCTAGGACTGCTTATATTTGGCACAGAGACAGAGTCACTCAATGCTAAAGAGGAATAAAGACCTAAATAGTGGTCAAAAGGGGGAAAGGCTGAAATGGGAAGAGCAGGCGAAGGGTAGTCCTTACTCACGTGAAATCTGACGTCGTCATAAATTAGCTCATCTGACTCTCGCATTTAGGCATGAATACGCTTGTGAAACTGTGTATTTATTCACGTGAAACCACATATGCAGCCACAATGCCAGGATGAGCTCAAACAGCTAACCCTTTCCCTGAACGGCTCTGCTTTCATCTGCCCTCTCTTGCTTACGCTCCATTGGTAACACTGCATGCTCTTGTGTTTTGCACTTGTCTAATGAGAACCTGGTCCTCAGGGTATATAGCGAAGTGAATAGCGCTTCTAATTCCAGGTCCCTGCAATGTTTTATTGTAGCTCTGGCTCCAACTTGCACTTGTTACTGGTCACTCATACAAAGCTTGGCCTAGCAGCTCTAAGCTAGCTGTATGTTGTGTATTATCTGTCGCACCTGTAGGTTAATTAAATCAGAAAATGATTTTGTCTGCAAAATAAATAAGTTTCCGTTCTGCTTTATCCATAACCTTATCATCACAAAAAGCATGAAATCCCAGCAGAGTGCCTCCACACACACGTTTCAGATGTGGCAGACTTAAGAGATACCACTGGGCACCATTGGTTGCACATGGCAATGAGCCTTTGAGCGGTAATCAGTTGCAGGGCACCAAACTGGCTGTAGAGGGCAGGGTCACGCCTAGCAGTCAGCTCCAAGCTGACGCACCTGAGCCCAGCTCCATTAATCACCCTCAGGCCACTAACAGAATTAAACAACAAAGGGGGAAATCCCACTGACTTGAGGTTTTCTGCTAGCTTTGAGTTGCTGTTCGGCCTCAGAATGAGTAATCTGAGACATAAATCCTCCCCCATTTTCCTGCCATCCTGGATCAATCCCAAGTCACATCCCAATATCTTACATATGACATAATCAAAAAAAAAATATCTAAAACTACAAACAGGTTTGGGGTTTTAATAAATCATTCTGAAAACCTGGCAGCCCTTTAGACCAGGGGAAGCTCCTGCCACCCTTAATCTAAGCCAGCCCCCCCACCCCCACCCCATCCCCTTGTATTCTCAGTGGCCTACAACTTTTTCAAAAGATAAATTTTAATTAAAAGCAAACCCAAAAGTCTGCCAAAGTTTCCCGAGCCAAGTTTTCACTGATATCCTGTTTCTCCGTTTATTTCAAGAAAAAGACAGTAAGGCTCTGATTAGCAGCCCTAAGTTTGAGTCTAAAGCATTATTAATGGCTAACAGTATGCAAAAATTTCCCTTTCAGGCTACTTTTGCTAGGGAGACATTAAGTTCAGCAGACAGAATGCAAAGCGGTAAATGTGCTACGTTTACTCTTAAGGTGACTTGCTAGCACAGGCAGGGGTTAAATATCCCTGACACTCATTCCTCTGCAGTATGTGTCATGCTGCAGCTGGACAGACTTTACTGGCTCACCTCCATTCCTTTGATATACTGTAAAAACAAAAATGAAATGCATACGAAAACTTGATTAATTCTGCAATAGTTGAAAAATTATTCCTCTAGACATTCCATTTCTGCATTGTTTACACTATGTGGCATGAGACATTTGACCCTTTCCATCTGTTCTCCAGGAAAAATCAGCAAATGAACTCTGACTCAATACATTTTATTACTTGATAACTTAATATCTGGCTGTTCACTTAATTCTGGTTCCCCTGCAAAATACATAGACTGACAGATGTTCAGGAAATCCCACCCACCTACTGCTGGCCAAGGCATGTTTATCAAAGTCATCCTATTGACAGCCAAGATGTCTCAGTAGACATCTGCTTTGCAGATCACACTTTATCTGTTGATTTGACACCTTCTTTTCCTTTGACTCTGGGGTTAGGCACATACAGAAACCTGCAATGCATTTCCCAAGAAGAAAAGCTATGCATGTAGCTTAACGTCATTTTAGGAGTGGACAGCCAGATGTGTAATAGGACACATGCATGTCAAAGCGCAAGCAAAATTCAATTCAGCCAGCAAAAGCTGGCTTGCTGGTGGAGGAGCTGCTGTATTTTGACCAAAATCCCATGAAATGGA
The DNA here is from genome assembly GCA_026780765.1 of Petrocephalus schoutedeni. Taxonomy (NCBI): domain Eukaryota; kingdom Metazoa; phylum Chordata; class Actinopteri; order Osteoglossiformes; family Mormyridae; genus Petrocephalus; species Petrocephalus schoutedeni. The sequence goes on from JAODKL010000036.1 coordinate 23,738,972, forward strand.
AACATGAGCACTAAGAACACACTTTGAGATGACGTTTAGACATTTGAACAAATCATAACAGCAGTTACTAGTTCTGGGTAATAACACACAGCGGCTACTCAGAACTCCAGGTTCTCAAAGGAACCTGCAAGAAACCAAAGCTTCAAAGCCCGTGAGGTGTGTGACTGACCCTGCTCACATTTGTCACACCTGTCACTAATGCCAGTGAATCCAATGGAATGTTCATTTGTGACATGGAACTCGACCCAGAAGGTGAGAGCTAAGGTAGACAAAAATCACCAGGCGTGTAAGAGTTCCTATCTGGGTGCAACACATTACATTTATTTATGTAGCAGATGCTTTTATCAAAAACAACGCACAACTGAGTGAGCAGGGTCAGCCAGTCCCTGGAGCTATTGGGGTTAAGGGCCTTGCTCAAGGCCCCAATTATTAAACCACCCACTTTCTCAGACAGGCACAGAGTCCCAGCCCAATTAGCCATAAACCACTCTCCAAAGAATTAGGTTCACTGTATTGCTCAGCGATATAGCACTCATAGACAGCCGTTACATTACGGAATCCAGTTCTCCAAGCCATACTTGCAGTCCTAAATAATGTATGATGTTCAGCTGTGGAGGAGTAATGGAGCTATGTCAATGACCTTGTTCTGAATGGTGTTGTCATCAGCATTGGGGTGAAGTGTGAGTATGGTGAACTGTGAGCATGGTGAAGTGTGAGTATGATGAAGCATGAGCATGGTGAAGTATGAGCATGGTGAAGTGTGAGCAGGGTGAAGTGTGAGCTTAGTGACGTGTGAGCATGGTGAAGCGTGAGCATGGTGAAGCGTGAGCATGGTGAAGCGTGAGCATGGTGAAGCGTGAGCATGGTGAAGCGTGAGTATGGTGAAGCGTGAGTATGGTGAAGCGTGAGTATGGTGAAATGTGAGCATGGTGAAGTGTGAGCATAGTGAAGTGTGAACATGGTGACGTATGAGCATGGTGAAGCGTGAGCATAGTGGAGCGTGAGCATGATGAAGTGTGAGCAGGGTGAAGTGAAGTGAGAGTGAAGGTGATTAATCGTCATTGTTGACGCACCACAGCATGCAACAACGAAAAGTGTCCTCAGCTTTTAACCCATGTGACATTGTGACACAGCAGGGGGCAGCTATATGAGCACCCAGGGAAGTGTGAGCATGGTGGAGTGTGAGCATGGTGAAGTGTATGGTGAAGTGTGAGCAGGGTGCAGTGTGAGCATGGTGAATGCAGGGAATGTGTGGAGGACCTGCACACAGCCGGGGTGACAAGAAAAGTGTCCCAGTCTGGTTGGTTTCTGAGGTCTGCTTGATGAGTGAGGAGTATTAAAGGGGCCATTACACCGCTGCAACCAAGACCACTCCAGCTCCCCCGCAGATGCAGAAAATTGGCTGTAAAAGTGCAGAAGTGGGCCCACATCCTCTGCAGGGTGCCGAAGTTAAGGTCACCGGCCTTTAAAAGAGACTACACCTCCACTCCACTCATACAGAGTTCAGTGACACATGTTGGTGATACAAGGTTACCGAGCATGTGATGCACAGGCTGGAGATCATTCACACTACTGCACAAAGCGGACTGGACCACAGGGAAATGCCTGATGACCCGGTGAGGCTCAGGGCTTGCTGTCACCACTGAGAAATGCATCCACATACAGGAAATGTCACTGCTACTGACAGGTATCATCCAGAGAGGAATCTAGCTTAATACTGGGAATTGGCCTTCTTGGTGAGATGAGGCTTAGCTCTTCTCCCAGCTGAGGATGCAGTTCTGTGATCAGTCCCATTTGTTGGCTTGCCTCCTTTCTGGTACCCAACCCCCCCAGAGAGAAGCATGTCATTCATGTGGTGCAGAATATACCATAGACTGCCCCTATCACTTTACAATGAACATACTGTATTTATAACCAAGCACACTAGTTAAAGGCAAAGTAAAGTAAAAAGTAAGCGTCCATTGTGCCAGTCCTCACTCGGAGGACCAGCTATCTGAAGAATCACAGAGCCCCATCTTTTCTCCATCTTCAGCTCTTTCTGGACTGCAGTGGTTCGGTGGTGTTTACTAAAAACCTCAGCCAGTCCACGTTTCTCCTTTCTGTTATGGTTCTGGTAGAACCTTACAGTAATATTTTAGAACAAACAGTTCCATGAAATTCAAGAATTATTAGAAGTACATATGGAAAACAAACCAAACCTTTCATTATCCCAACAATGCTTCAGAAAGACCAGGGAAAACCTACACTGGCTGTAGAGACGGGGAGACGGACTCCTGTTACTGAGCGTGTCGGATTCTTGGCTGGATCTGTGGAGTCTGACAGATTTCAGTTGTCGCTGGTTATCCAATCATGATCCCTTTCAGAGAATCTCCAAAAAGGGACAACACAGCCAGAGAAAGGCATCTCCACTCCTGTCTGCTAAGCACAGACAGCCCCACACTCAACAGAAAGAATGTATCCACTCCTTTCCATGGATTATCGACATGCTTCTGTAGTTGTCATCACTTTTCAGCAACTTATTACAAATATGTCTGCTTTTCTGACATACTCTGCTGATTAACCTACAAGTAGCAGAAGCAGACCCTCGACACGGTGCCCGTCCATCACAAGGCACTCATGCCATCGGCTACAAAGTGCCCCCCCCCCCCCCCCAAGGTACACATATGCTTATTGCGGCTCATATATGGATGGATTCCTGGAAGAATTCTGAAATCCCAAACTGTGCCTCACTGTGTATGACAGTAAAGAAAGGAAGAAGGAAAGAAAGAAAGAAGGAAAGAAAGGAGAGAAAGAAAAGAAAGAAAGAAGGAAAGAAAAAGAAAGAGAAAAAGAAAGAAACTGTGGAACACTCAGTTTTGAGATCTTAACTGGGGGTGGGGGGTGGATTTGCAATCCTTCTCTTAAATCAGCCCTGACAAGATTATAGTTACTTTGATCCAGTGAGTCAGATCTGTCATAGGAGCTCTGCAGCAAAGAGGCTTACTGAGAAGCCGGAGTTATAATCTTTCCATGGGACTGCAGTGACTTTGGCTACGTGATGTCCCTTGGCTGGGCAGGGCCATCATCCAGCAAGCTGGCAGGAAAACACATTCTTATGCCATTAGTAACAAATGAGAGAACTTCAGGTAAAAACTAAATTTTCAGCAATTAAGAATTTAGTATTTTTTAATCCTGTAAACTTGTAATGTAACAGGTCATACTCAAACCTTGTTTGAAATTGACGCTGTACCCACAGGAACACGTTATTTGATTTATTAGTGGTATTTGACGGTCCAATCTACAGTTTTTTCAGCACATGAGTGAAGGAGTATTATGCTTATAGATACTCCATTCGGTGGATCTCTGGGGTTGGTGTGAAGTCAGATAACAATCCCACTCACTCAATTTCCCTAATGTTTGCCTGTTCAATACACAAATCCTCTTATATACAAATGAATTTTATTTAAGGAGTTTTATATAATCTTTTTCAAACATTCAGTAAACACACCCATACCCTGATGCCCAACATAGCTCTCTCCAGTTCCTTACCCACATGTTTGAAATTTACCTTCACTTTAGTTAGCAGCCACTTTCATCCACAGCAAGGCAAATAGCACATAACATAACATCTCTATTCCCCTCCCATCTGTGTCATGTGACACAACATCCCACCCACCGCCAGCCCTACAGATACCTATACAGCTTTTAATACTCAAAACCTGCGTAAGACTTGAGATCACATTCTTAGAAATCAACTACTTGAGCCAACAGAAAAACACAAAAAACACAGTTGCCATCCTGTTGTCATGGAAATAGTCTCATAAACTCAGCCAAGATGCAGGAAGTCAGGGAGGAGGTTGCATCGCACACATGAGCAATGTGCCATGTTCGCACGTGGACATAGGCACGGTGGTATCTGTTTCGATGACCCATTATCATGACCTTGGGTAAGCCCCATGCTCCCCAGCTCCCTGCATACCCCAACCTCAGGACCTGTATCTTATTGAAGCCATAAGTTCTATTCTTACTCATTTTCTCCACCTCCATATAAGACATGCATCATCATGATAAATAAACCCAACACACTGTTGAAAACACGTTACCCCTCTAAAAGCTAACATAACTCCACCATCTTCTATAATGCCAAAGAATCCACATCCCATGTGTGACACATTACTGAGATGCTTCTCAGCTCATACTTTTACCTCAAACAGATTTGTTGAGCTCAGCAGCTCACTCAAAAAATATTATAGCTCATAAACTACAGACATTACATATGGAGATTGTCAAAACACAATCTGAGTACCTCCATGCCATACTCAATAACTTCCTCTACACTTCCTCAGCTTTCACAGATGGGTTCCTTCCTACAAGATTTAGCATTGAAGGCCCTTCAGAAAGCATTTTGTGTCCTTAATGGCTGACCTCAGTACTAAAAACATTTAATACACCTTCACCATGTTGGGTTCTTAAAAAACAACTTGCAGGGCGTATCAGCAAAACAAAACCAGGCTTATGTATCACCAAAGGGATTATGGGAACCACCAACGACCTGCTGACAAATGGCTACATCAATACAGAACAAATACAGAAACATTTGGTATCCTGATTTGTTTATACAGCCATTCCAATTAATGCGGGAGACAAATGCCAAGGGCCAGTTTTCACCAGCACCCTGAGAAAATTCCAAATCTGAAAGCTGGGCAGTGTGGCTTTGTCATGCTGCCAAGAGCTCTGTTTTGATTGCAGCTCAAGATGAAAATAAAATACCCAAGTCCTGATGAACGACACCCTTTATTAATCAAGGTTCCCCCGCGGGGCCCTTACTGGGCCTGTACGCTTCTCCCGTACTTAGCTTTCCAGGGGCATACGATCATGACCTCCGACCACATTAGAGTATAGTACCAGCAGCTTGCTACGGCACAAGTATATTTACAATCATTTAGCCAGACACATACTCACACATAAGGATATACTATAAGCCACATGCCCTGCTGAGATGTTGCAGTGTCCCTTATAATCACAGAAAAAAAAACCCTAAAAGTTTTTTTCTTCATTTTCATCTTGACTGTTGACTTAGACCAATGTTTCTCAACCCAGTCATCAGCCCCACCCCCACCCAGACAGTCCACGTTTTTGCTCCCCCTCTGGTATCAGTTATTCAGTGTTCTTGATTGCTTGATTGTTTGGTTCAGGTGTGCAGGGGGGGGCAAAAGTGTGGACTGTCTGTGGATCCATGAGCACTGGGTTAAATGTTTTAAAAAGCTGTAGAGTGTAATGAGTAAGAGAGCTAGCACTGTAAAGTGCCCTGGTGGTTCCTGCAGGTTTCCCGCATGCACTGAACACCGTAAATTAATATGAGCGTATTGAGGACAATGGTGTCTTCTCCAGTAACATGCAGAGCAACTGGCTAACATAAAGCCTATTCTGGTGCTGCCATTTCTCTTTCACGTTGTAGCTACTGTAGGGTTACTTGGCAACAGGCTATTCCCCCCCTCCCCCAAGGATTTCACGTCCTCTCTGACTGCAGTCCAGTAATTACTCTACTGGGTATTTGTTTCCCACAGAACCTTTAAAAACACTTTTACTACCCACATTACAGAAAGCAGTTAATTGTGTAACGATGCGAGAACTTCCGTGCTAAATTTACTCAAGTCTGTGTGGGCTACTAGTCAGCGGTGACGTTGGAATGCACTCAGATGCATACGTGTGGATTTGTGCCATTAAATGTGTCGGGAAGGTGTTTTCATGTTTCGGTGTAAACAGAAACCACAGGCATCATCTGGCGGATCAATCAGGGCGTTCCACAGATGTGAGTCCATGGGACTGTGAAAGGTTTTTCATTGTTAGGACAGAGGGAGGAATGGGTTCCCAAAGTTCATATTTTAAAGGAGATTGCATAGCTTGAAAGCAGCAATTGCTCTTGGTGCCCTACACATGTTTTATTTCCCCGCACCCCTTCTGGGGTGTGCTGCCTGAAGACCCAAGAATTAGAAGATTTTCTGCCTACTCTGCGGTCTGCAATACCTCCACTTCCGGCAACACCCTTCCTGCCTGCCTGCAAAATTAGTAATAAAAAAAATAATAATAAAAAAAATGGACTAAAACATACACAATGATGTTCTTAAAATATAAACTCATAAATTACATGAGCGTCAAAGGGCAGAGTGTTAAGGCGCTCAGGGTGCGTCCCCATAAGACACACACACTCACAGGCTGGATATTAAAAACTACATAGTCTGTGATGCTCCAAATTTTTGTCACTGGAATATCAGAAGGCTTGACCCTTTTGTATGCTAGTGGGCCTACAGGTCTGTTCTCTATAATTCACCTATTATTCGTTTTTCATACACAGAGTCACGTCTATGGAAACGTCTATGATTATTCGTGTATGCACAGCTCTCTTAAGGTCTTGCCACAGCATTTCATTCGGGTTGAGGTCTGGACTTTGGGCCATTCCAGTACCCTGATTTTTTCAGCCACTCTTTTGTAGATTTGCTAGTAGGCTTGGAATCATTGTCCTGTTGCATGACCCAATTTCAGCCAAACTTTAGCTATTAGACAGATGGCCTCACATTTGACTCTACGGTACTTTGGTATACAGAGGAGTTCATAGTCATCTCAATGACTGCAATGTACCCAGGTCCTGTGACAGCAGAGCAAGCCCAAATCACCACCCCTCCACCACTGTGCTTGACAGTTGGTATGAGGCGTTTGTGCAGATACACTGCATTTGGTTTTCATCAAACATGGTGCTGTGCATTATGGCCAAACATCTCTACTTCAGTCTCATCCATCAAAAGGATATTGTTCCAGAAGTCTAGTTATTTGTTCAGATGAAACTTTACAAGCCTATGCTGGGCTGCCATGTTCTTCTTAGAGAGAAAAAGCATTCACCTGACAACCCTTCCAAACAAGCCATACTTGTTCAGTCTTTTTTTCTAATTGTACTGTCACAAACTTTAAAATTTAACATGCTAACTGAGGCTTGGGTTTTTTGCAATTTCTCTGAGCACTGCATGATATGGCCTTGAGGTGAATTTGCTGGGACGTCCACACCTTAGATGACTGGCAAGTTTGGCAACTGTCTTGAATGTTGTCTACTTGAGAATAGCCTCTCACTGTAGAATGATGAACTTCAAATTTGCAAGTTTGAAATGTCCTTATAACCCTTTGTAGATTGATGGGCAGCAACAATTGCTTCTCTAAGATTACTGCTGATGTCTTTTCTCCTTAGCATTGTATTAACACACACCTGAATTCTCCAGACCACACTATATCATGCCTCACTGCCGGCAGATCCCTGACAGTTTTGGTTAAATAAATAATGACCTATGTAATATGTCATGTGTTCTTGTTAATCTGTGGTTGTATTTACCTAATTTTAAGACCTGCTAGAGACAAGATGATTTTTATCATGTCCTGATATGTAAAACCTTAAATTTTAAAGAGGGGCATACTTTCTTTCAAACGACTCTATACTAACACATACATATGGTGTGCTTATTATTCCAAGATTATTTTTCCCATCTAGTAAAAAAAGGCAGAATTCTCATGTCCCCCAAATATGCATGTAAGCTGTAAGATTTGTGATAATTATGATGATAGATGCAGAAAGGAGATCTTCTGTTACTGACACATGTATCATGTATCATGCACACACAAGGAACCTAAAAGGCACAGACTATCTTCTAGAGCATGTGGAAATCACATGTAATCATCGACTGAGCATCCTGACATGCAATACCTGTTGTCATCTTGAGACTTAAAATCACATCTTTTCGCACAGTCATTTGATTCAGCTGTAAGGCCTTGCAAAGGGAATCAGCCTTTATTTTAACTATCTGTGTCACCAGGCACTATCTGAGCTCTTATCCCATATTGAACATGGAAGGGGTGAAGAACTACATAGCCAGCCACCAGGCCACTCTGGAGACAAAAAATAAATAGTTAAGCACAAACAAATCCCTCCCATCAATCAAACTTCATAACGGGGAGGGGGAACTACAGTAAAAATCAATTTTATGATCTATTTCTGTCTTCTTTGTATCTTTTTGGTTGAATCAACAAAGTATGATAAGGCACAGTTCTACAGTACATCCAACAGTAACCAACACCAGTCTGACGATTACCAGATAAACTGCAGTTTATGTACACTCTGACACTCTGACAGTAAGCAAACCTCTACAGGAACATATCACCTGGGGAGAAATGCAATATACTAATTTGTTGAACGGAGCTTTATAATGTTGTTTCCTGATATATGAGAAGAAAGAAAAAAAACAAAAAAAAAGAGAAACAGCAAGACGTATTAATAATACCTCATAAAATGTTATGAATGGCTGCTTTGGCCCATTCATTGTTTTTTCCTTATTAAAAAAATAAGGCAAAGTGGAATGTAGGGTTCTTTATTTACACGCCTTTCAAATCACAATGCAACCAACTTGTACCGTAAACAAAAGTCAATGGCTTGGACAGACAACAAGGCGCCAAACTAGAGCAACAGAACAATAAATCTTTTTTTTTTCCCCACCTTAAATACACAACCCTGAAAGAATCCAGCAAAAACGCACGAACAAAAGAACCCAACTTATATAATGCTTAGCCGTCACGCCAACTTTGAGTAGGTAATAATCTCTAAATACTGGTTGGCTATAGCAGTATTCAGGTAGGGCGAGCTGGCATAATGTCGTGTATTTTTCCTCATACCTGCATTGAAGGTCTTGTACAGTAAGTTTCTGATGCTCGTGTGGGAACCAGCCCCCCCCCCCCGCCCCCCCCCCCGCCAGAAATAAGGTCTGAATCACAAGATCGGACAAAACGCAGCCCCAGATCTACCCTGAGAGGAACAATCTGTTTTTCGGCATGATGATGACAGCTCATGTGTAAAGAGGTTCATTAATGCACAAACAGAAACCCAAGGAGAACTATTGCAGATATTCCCAAAGAACAGCACGGGAAATGCAATATTCCAATGTATGCAACTGCATGCTTTGGATTTCACGTCAGTCGGAATCTTTCAGAGTTCCCTTAAAAAACACAGTGGATCAAGAGTAAAATGTATTTTCTCCACCACACTGACACTAAAGATAGTTGTTATTCTTGCTTTTATACAAATGCCATAAACAAGAAATTCCTTTATCAAAGCAGTGGTGTGAAAGCTTCCTGGAAAACATTAACTGTGATTTACATAAGAAAAGAAAGTGCATGATCTATACACTGTTTTGGAATATTTATAGTGGGACCGATAACATTCACTGATGGTAATGGCGATAAAGAGCCATGCAGTGAGTAGAGGTGGGACTCTTCCGCTTTCTGCACTGACGCAATTTCTGATTTCCATTAGTCACTGTGGCTTTTGTCTTTTATTTTAACACATGCAGCGAACTTAGTGAACCCAGTGTAAATATGTCCTGATGTTCATAAGCTAATAAAAACATTTCACAGATAAGTGAATATTAAAATTCATTACCAAATATTCCGCACTTTATCAGTGTTGCGATAAGGAATTTCAAAGTCATTAAACCACAGTCTGTTAGGTCACTAGAACTACTGTGGAATGGTTCACGATTATAGCTTATAAATGTCACCCATCCACCCATCTTCTTATGCAGCTCAGGGTCACTGTGAGCCTATACCAAGGGACACAGGTCAACAACCAAGATGCCAGTCCATCAGTGGGCACACAGTGTGGCCAGTCCAGAGCACCCCTTCCCCTGTTTGCATCTGGTTGCGTCTTTAGACTCAAGGAGAACACAGGAGTACATCTGACACATGGAGACCATGAAATCTCCACACACAGAGCAGGGGGTGAGATTTAAACTCACCACTGTGCAGCTGTGAATCAACCAGCTACTTACTTACTTATTTACTTCAGCTGTCCCAGTAAGGAAAACAGCATCTCAGCATTCAGTTGTTACTACTGGTAATCATTTGCTATAAATAAGCAGTGCATTTTTACATAGCATGTGGCGGTTTGGTGAGCTTTACATCTTTAAACCTTAAATTCTTTTTGCACTTCTTGTGAATAGATTGTTTTGGCAATCGAAAATGGAACAAATTGTCACATTTCACATCGAACCTTAAGGAGCTGACAGGCAGAAAACTAAATCTAATGTAGTAAAATTTTAAAAAGCCCAATCTTGTAAAAATATTTATAGGAACCTTATAAAAGAAACAGCTTGTTTGTTTTTCCGCTAAACTCTTGTGAGATTAAGTTGCCCATTATAATGCGCTGGGTCAGGGTTCAGCCAGCAATGCATTACGTTAAAAGTGTTTTTTTTGTGTGTGCATATAAACCGCAATGTCATAAACTGTCAACAGCTGGCTTGCGGGCCCTGTCTGCGCGCTGGTCTGGCACGTGCGTTCAGGAAGGCGTCACCAAACTAACATCCCGAGGTACGCCTGAGACAGGTGTGCAAGCCAACGAGCTATGGGCGTGTGCCCGTCTTTTTAAACAGCTGACTTTATCTATCCTGTCCCTCCCATTGCCCTGCGACAACAGTGGCAGGAATTTCGAACTTGTTGCCGCAGATTCAGAAAAGGCACAACCCCCAGAGGCAATGGGGGAGGGGTGGGGGGTGGGGGGGGCTCAAAATGATCTCACCTCCCACAAGCACCTGTGTGCAGAGCTGTGCATTTCGGGTGGATGGCTCAACGTGAAGGACGAACAATTAGGGAGAAACACGTATCTATAGCTCAAAAAGTAATGTGGGACCTGAGAGAAGTACTGCAGGCAGAAAGGCAGCAGCAGAAGGAAGCTAACTCCAGGTTAGATAAGGGGCAAGCTTTCATGTCTCTGAAAACAAACACACACCTCTGGTCAGCATAATTCTGCCTCAGGCCACGACGAAAACACATAATCCTCAGCCAAAGTCTGCAGCCTTGAAGGAACAAACAAACAGTCTAAAAACCAGTGAAATACTCATCCTGTGTTGGAAAATGTGAAACGGAAGGGGATGATGCTCCAATGCCTTCAGATACAACAATAGGTTGCCTTAGACCTACTTAGGTGCTGCACATAATACATATATTTCATTATAAAGATCAGATACATCCCTTGCATCTTCTTTAAGTGCTTAACCAGTGCAGGCTTGCAGTGAAGCACACGGCAGGGGGCAAGTTTGCATGCCATTCACGTAATTGCAGAGGTGTACTTTGGATATTGCCATTTCCTTCCACACATGGGGATCTCAGCCATGTTTCTGTCCTTTGCTGTGCTAGGATCCTTGTCCAAGGATCAGAGTGAGAGCTGGAAATTAAGCCTGCCCACCCACCTAAGGTGAGTCATTTAGACGAATGCCGAGTAGAAAAACTAAACATTAGCTGGCTAGTAAAAAAAAATGTCGGGCTACATTTTTACTGAACTGGCTCAGTTGACGAGTAGCGAAGGTTCCTCCGCCGATCACACCTCAGTTTTAGCAGCTGCCTACTTGGGCGGATCCCCATGTGAACAATCATCAGGTGGTGAGCTTATTTTTCCTGGCTTTCTGGAAGCAAGAACGTCAAGGGACCATGTTCACTTTAAAGTATGTGAACTGTAAGTGATAATTACAGGAAACTCAAGAGCAGGTTATTTGGCACTCAGAGCCAGTACAATTCCCAGACTGTCTGCCACGATGGGCATGCCAGCTTAGTCTGAATCGGCACTACCCACAAAAACAGATCAAGTGGTTGCATTTTGTTCTTGTGTGGTTTCATATTTTAATGGATATGTTATCCAGTTACCTCATGTACAGACAAAGGTTGCACATGCTAATCTTTCAGACCATGCATTCTTACCTCGAGGAATGTTTTTGTTCTACTATAGAAAGATTGCAAAAAAGGTTTTACCACACTACTTGACAACTGACAGTTTCGAAATGTGCTGAATGGTAACATAAGATCTGTGTTTTCCAATATGAAACCCAGAAGAACATCTGTTTTTGCGTAAATGGTCATAAGCGTGGACACGAAATAAAAGAGCGGTGATAGATGCCTTCAAAAACATGATGTTTCTGTTGCATTCACAACAAAACCAGTTTCTATAGTAACTGATAAATTACTCTGCACTGACTGCAGCTATGTACTGAGGCAGTGTTCTGACAGCTATGTACCGAGGCAGCATTATGATAGCTGTGTACCGAGACGGTGTTCTCCAGCTATGTATAGAGTCAGTGTTCTGACAGCTATGTACTGAGGCAGTGTTCTGAAAGCTATGTACCGAGGCAGTGTTCTGACAGCTAAGTACCAAGACAGTGTTCTGAAAGCTATGTATCAAGGCAGTGCCTTGACAGCTATGTATCAAGACAGTATTCTTAAAGATATGCAATGTATAGAGGCAGTGTTCTGACAGCTATCAATCGAGGCAGCATTCTGAAAGCTATGTACTGAGGCAGTGTTCTGACGGCTATGTATCGAGGCAGTGTTCTGACAGCTATGTATCGAGGCAGTGTTCTGAAAGCTACGTACCGAGACAGTGTTCTGACAGCTATATATCGAGGCAGTGTTCTGACAGCTACGTACCGAGACAGTGTTCTGATAGCTATGTATCGAGGCAGTGTTCTGAAAGCTACGTACCGAGACAGTGTTCTGATAGCTATGTATCGAGGCAGTGTTCTGAAAGCTACGTACCGAGACAGTGTTCTGACAGCTATATATCGAGGCAGTGTTCTGACAGCTACGTACCGAGACAGTGTTCTGGTAGCTATGTATCGAAGCATTGTTCTGACAGCTGTGCTCCAACCCAGTGTTCTTACAGTGCCGTGAAACCCATATGGTAAAATTTTTTCAAGTGAAGTTTTTTCCACAGGTCATCAAAGTATTGAAGGAATTACATAAAGGGGATTACCAGACTTATTTTAAAACCAAATGTGCCCATTGGCTTTTGATACCAGTACAATGACATGAGACGCAATCAAAATAGCTGGTGTGAATTTAATAAGGAAGCAAAACAATATGTTTTCAGATACAATAAAGAGAACTGATTGTGCATTTCTGAAAACTAGGATGTTTATTTTAGTATACATGAAATTTCTTGATGCTTTGACTTCATGGGGACACCAGGAAATAAATGTATTTTAAAAACACCCTAATTTAATGACACTGCAACATTCTTATATTACATTTCTTTTGCCAGGTCTGGCATGAAAAAAGATTGTTTACTATCTGTACAAACTCTTTTTATTCTTTGTTCACTAAACCAACCATGAAAAGTTAAAGAAAGTTCCCCAGGCATTAGACATTATGCTCAGAGTTTGTTTGTTTGTGTTGAATTTACGTGACAATGTGGTCTGCATACAAGTCAGACTTTCACTGAAATACATACACATGCCAATGAAAAACATGGATCCCTTACCAAATTCAATACATCCACTTTGCTAGTACACTGCAACCTCAAAAGCCTTAAAGGTGACCTGAGCACTTTCGCACATTCATCCGTTTTATATATGCGTTTTATATATATGTACATCAAAATTCTTTAACACAGTTAAGGCCTAAAAAATTACACCAATCAGTTGTATTATAACTTAATGCTTGGCCAATGATTTTGTTTAATAACTTAAGCGGCAGTTCCTGAATTGCCCATTGGTGTGTATGTGTGAGTGAATGGTGTGTGAGTGTGCCCTGCGATGGGCTGGCCCCCCATCCTGGGTTGTTCCCT
>JAODKL010000036.1:23764921-23790475 GCA_026780765.1 Petrocephalus schoutedeni
AAATGCAGTGGTGCTTTGTATTAATGGGGTACAATACAAGAAATACAGGGAAATGTGCGGCCCACTGGCAAAAGCCACATGACAATTTGGCCCAATGAAAAACCTAATTGAATACCCCTGCCCTATGGGATCAGCTGAGTTGCCATGTACAGGTTCGTAACTCTGTACCCCAGAATCTCAATGACCTGAGGGCCGCCCTTCAAGAAGAGTGGTATGCCATGCCCCAGCAGACAATGTGTTGACTTGTGAACAGGATGAGACGCTGTTGTCTAGCTGTAATTGATGCTCAAGGGCGCATGACACATTATTGAGATACCACTCACCACTGTTGTTGGCTTTTGTTTCAATAAATTGTTTGAGATGAGGAAATCACCATTGCATGCTTCTACTTAAATACCCTACTTTCATGATATAATATCACTGTAGTGTGAACTTTACGTTTTCCATAAATTTCACTCGAAAGCCGAATATCCCTAACTTTTTGTGAGTAGTGTATATATAAATATATAAACGTATATATTGGACTACAAAAGAAGCTAACAAGAGGCAGCTGGGAGTGATTAACATGAAGGTTAGGAACGAGAGTTAAGACAAGCAAGTAACAGGAATGGTTTGTTAGGGCCATGCCGGGGAAGAGGATGAGGGTTAGGTGGACGTCAGGGGCAGGATGCAAAACCCTTAAAGCTAGCATGAATGACAGTGCTGGGTGTGGTAGTGCCAGCACCTCAGAAACAGGCACCCTGCTGGGATTTGCTCACAGGGGTAGGTCTTCTAATACTCCCCGGTTTGACATCAGTACGCAGGAGTTCAGCCCATTGAACAAGAGGGTTGCCTCGCCTTGACTTTGAGTCGTGGGATGGGCTCTGACTGTTTTCTGTGCTTATGCACATGAAGCCCATTGAACAAGAGGGTTACCTCGCCTTGACTTTGAGTCATGGGATGGGCTCTGACTGTTTTCTGTGCTTATGCAACAAACACCAGTTCAAACTATTTGGCTTTCTTGACCTTGGTTATGGTGCTGGAAGGTGGCCCCTCTGGGGACTCCATTGTTTTCATTGCTCACATGGGAACATGTGGGTGTTGGCCACCACCTTGGATGCCCTTTGTCACTGATTCTGTTCATAACTTTCATGGACAGAATTTCTAGGCATAGCCAAGAGGTGGATGGGGTCCAGTTCAGGGACATCAAGATCACATTTATGCTTTTGGCAAATGATGTGGTCCTTTTGACTTTGCTGGACCTGTGATATGTGCTGTGTTTGAACTGGATTGTGCAACCGAAATTTTCATTTGTGCCACTTCAGTTCCTAAGATATAACTATTTGTTTACATGGTGTCACCACCATGAAGCTGGCTCTCCATTTGCATCTGATTTAAACAAAACTGTTCTCAGTTGTTTGTGGTGCATTTGCACTGGTTTGCAATATTTCCTTTTTCATTTGCATTTTAGTTCCAGAGATGTAAATTCTTGAGGCGCTTTCACACCTTTCTCACTATTTTCCAAGAACCAGGAATTTTTGTCACATTCACACCACATGAACTCAACCAAACTGTAGTTTTTTGGAGGCAGTTCTAGAACCTTTTTTAGCACCTACTCCAAACTACATACTTTTTGTTAAAATATGAACTACTGGGGAGGAACTTAGAGCAACAGCTTGCTTATTGGTTGACAAGCATTCCCGTTAAGGAAGTAATGCAGGGGTGTGGAGAAAAGATATAAAATTAGCAGAACAAAATTGAGCAGATTAGAATTATTTGAATTATTTTAATTGTGTTTGTGTTACCCTCCTAACAGACAAGCCATCACCATGATCAGCAATTTGTTAATTCAGTGGTCAAAGTATTTCCAAACAGCAAGTCAAAAGAACGGTAAAGCTGAATAAAGGAATTTTAATTTTCATAGGGGATCATTCTTGACAGCCTGTCAGGCAGGGTGTTGTTGCATTTTGTTAACCCCACGGGAAAGCTTGATTGTCACAGGATGTCAGGCTTGCGATTTCGTGAGCCCGTAGCCACAGCCCACAACAGCATGGGGAGAAAAAGCAAACTCAGCACACATAGAACCAGTGCAAGGAATGGAACCAGGCTTTGTGCCGCCTCATTTTATACACACACAAACACAGGCACACTGATATGCATATAATGTGTGGCTTATTTCCATTGCAGTGTCCATATGTCACTTTTATACATGAATATATTTTTCATGTTAAAGGTCTGATTGGTACTGGCCCATATGGACACCATATTTACTTACACTGACATCCATTCTCAATCAAATATGCAGCATGTGTTAATTTGCCATGTCACCCAAAGCAAACTTACACAGAAAACAGTCCTTACATATTTCTGTTTAGTTAGCATCCATCACTGGCACTGAATGGGTGGCTGTGAAGCCCCTTCCGCCCGGTGAGGGCCACAGGCTATCAGCTGAATGCAGGAGTAGGGTCTCCCTTGAAGATGCACGTGCTGGAAGGATGGCTCCTCTGCTGACATACATTCTCTGGTTTAACAGGAAGCTGCTGATTTGTTTCCTTGGCCTCGATTCCAGGAACACTGTCTCGGCAGTTCACACACTGGAAACTATGTTCAGCAACCAAAAAGTGGCTGCCTCAGTAACGGAGATAACAAAAACCTGCCCATTTGGTCACTTACAAACCAGTGTGAAACCACAAATAATAGCAAAAAGGGATGCTTCACCATGAAGACTTCATATGGGAAAAAATTTCGGAGAACGTCGTGTTCTAAGGTGGTAAGGAATAGAATACCGGGAAGGATGATGCCTCGAGAAGTTTGAATTATCCATGAGGAGCATTGTTATTTCATCCCTTCATGGTTTAGGGTTTGTGGGGTGTGAAGATTGCATGTTGTCCCTGTGTTGCATGGTTTTCTTCTAGGCACTGTGTTTTACAGCTGCAGTTGACAAGCACGTGGTTATGATCAACTGGCATCTCTAAAATATCTATAATATTGCCAGAAAGAAGGAAGAACGAGATGTTGAAGAGTTTTGCTCACCTCAATGCAGGGTGAAGATTCTTCTGTTAGAAGGGAGTGCATGTTCCTCTGATTTCAGGCCTCGGCGCAGGGTGGAGAGTCCTATGTAAGAGCGAGCGCATATTCCTCTGATTTCAGGCCTCGGCGCAGGGTGGAGAGTCCTCTGTAAGAGCGAGCGCTCGTTCCTCTGATTTCCGGCCTCGGCGCAGGGTGGAGAGTCCTCTGTAAGAGCGAGCGCTCGTTCCTTGGTAAGAGCAAGCTGCCATTGCTTTGTGATGCAGACCCCTGGACAGAACCCCTTGTCAAGATATCAGTATTTAAAGCTCTTGTCAGATTCAGTCCCTCTCCAGCACCTTTGGGCCAGGTGTCGCTGGTCATACACACACAATTTACAATTTTATTTATATGCCGCATTATCACAACATTACATTGTCTCAATGTGCTTTACATTATCCCTGCCACATAAAGGCCCCCCAGTGAGCAAGCCAAAGGCGACAGTAGCAAGGAAAAACTCCCTAGGAGGAAGAAACCTTGGGAGGAACCAGACCCAAAGGGGGAGCCCATCCTCCAGGGGCCAGCAGAGGAGTCAAACAAAACGAACAAAACAAAACAAGACAGAACTAATTCTATACAGAACGTCATCCCATTCTGTTTCCAGTAGTTACAGTAGCACCCTAATGAGTTTCCCTGTTCCCAGAGCTGCCACATGGTTTAATGGTCTGAGTCAGTGGCTGTTGTAGGATTGAGGCTGGCCTCTATGTTTAGAATTTTGACTATTTATTTTTCTTTATCTTTTTGATTTAGGTATTTGTGTGTTTGTAGCTACTTTTGCCCTGTGTTTGCTGCTTCTCTGCTATGGTTGTTTCTGTTTTATTCCATTCTTGTTCCAGTGTTGATCACTCATGGTCCATTTGTTTCTTGTGTTCTTTTCTGAGTTTAATAATGGAAAAGGGAGCAGGACAGGGGCCAATCCTGACAGCTATCTTGACTCATCCCGGTGGCTTACGGGCTGTAGACTTACAAACCTACAAAGATTAGAGATTCAAATATGCAGTGTATGTGCTATTCCCCAGTGTTTGTGTGGGGATTCTGTGTACTCAGGAGAATCGCCCATAGTGTGTGACTGTGTGCGCTGTGATGGAGCGGCGTCCTGTCCCAGGAGCCCCCTGCAGTTCCTGGACAAGGCTACAGGTTCCCTGGCCCCTGAACAAATGAGCTGCCATGATAGATGGATGGTCTCATGACTGTACAAGTTAAACAGGTGCAAAAATATTCTTGAACAGAGGTAAATAATATTTACAGTAGAAATACAAGTATAGTGGTTACACGTTTGGTCCTCCCTGGTGTTCCTTAAAATGTGCACAATATTACTATCTGACTTATTCTGCTGGTTTCTTTGTGGGTACCATCCTGACAACTTAACCATGAACATCTAGTGAACACCAACCCAGACAGAACCCTTCTGACTTTGTTAAAAAATCAGACTGTGAATAAGTGATTTTAGAGATTT
Source organism: Petrocephalus schoutedeni (assembly GCA_026780765.1). Lineage (NCBI taxonomy): Eukaryota > Metazoa > Chordata > Actinopteri > Osteoglossiformes > Mormyridae > Petrocephalus > Petrocephalus schoutedeni. Next base: position 23,769,423 of record JAODKL010000036.1, read on the forward strand.
TCTGTGACAAATAAGATATGTGGCTCCCTCTGCTGGCTACATTTAAAATAAGCACCCAAACTAGAGGTGACTAGCCATTCATTCCCATTGGGTGATTATTGCCTAGGCAAATAAGAAGTGCTGGCTTAACACTAAACAGCAGAAGAAACACAGGAAGGGGGGCGGCAAAGAGAATAAAGAGGAGGGGCACAGGGGAAAATCCTGAGAGCTATGAAAGGAGGGAGCAGAAGATAAGGATCACACAGTTGCTGTGGAAAATATCAAGCTCGGCAGCAACAAATGCACAGTGATGATATGGGAGATATCACCATGGACAGAACCTTGCCAGCTGCCTCTACCTATGTGAATCTCCCGTCTAACCTATTTACAATATACAATATATGGCTGCTGGTGTACATGCCATTTTTATCTACTATGCATGTCCATTAGTGTGTCAGTGCATGTTCTGACCACCCATGCTCGCTGCCTACCTACCCACATGTCCAGTTGGGGCCCGGGGTGGGCACTATCTGAGCTGGAGTCGTGTCTCAGGCCATGAGTACAAACTTCAATCTGCCACTCTACACAGGCCGGCGTAGAGAACTGACTCATCGATGAACTTTGGCTTTGCCCTTGACCACGTTTTTCACCTTGCTTTTAGCAAGCAAGCCTACTCTTTCTTTTTCAGTAATGTTAGCATGCCCAGAGGGGTTGGGCAGCCAGTTGACCCTGGACCCCCAGAGATTGCTTTCGCCCTACTTGGGAGTTTTGATTTCCTCTTCTCCACTGTCATCTGGCTTTCTTTTTTGTATTATTCTGTCTTAATGATGTTGTAATGAATCACAACTCAGCCGTGTCTTAGGGCGATTCTGTTGTGAAAGTTGCTGTATAAAAATACATTGAATTGAACACTACAATGCGATAAACCAACCTGGAAGAGTCTTTAAAAACAACATTAATACAGCCACAAGATGTCAGCATTGATACATCGATATGGACCATAGATGCAATGCTGCACCATTTTTGCCTAACAGAAAAGTTTATATGTTCTTGCAAACAGTTTGGTTTCAGTATAATCAGACACGACGGCATAAATCCAGGGATTAGAATTCCCGTAAACAGTTTTTAGTCAAATATTGCAGGTATTGCATTGCAGTTTTTTCACATCCACATTTTACTACAAGGTCCACCCAATCAAATAATAAAACTCTTTGTAATCATCGACTTGGCAGAACTTCAGTCTGAAGTATAAAAAGGATTCAAAATGTTATACATAGCTATTAGTTTACAGAATAGCTGACAGATACATTTGGAGATATTAGCCTGAATATATACAGGTCCTATCATCCATGCATCTTCCATATCACTAATCCAGTACAGGGTCACAACCTTCAACAATAAAATAAAAAATAATAATATGCACCAGGCACAACTGTCAAAATGTTTTGTCCAAAGCACACATAGATGACTCACAAACACCATTAAAATCACAATGAAGTTTATGCTCCCTGCAAGCCAGAGTTTACACTCAGCAGAAGTATTCCAGCAGCGGTAATATAAATAAGGCATGACATGCATTTGTTTTCATAAGTAATAAAAGGACAAGGCAAATGGAGCTTGTGTTTCAATATCACAGGTTTTACAGTGCAGAACAACAGCAGCTCATATTAAATGGACTCATATAGGACTCAGTGTGGAAGTAATACCAAAATGAGAATTTCCATTCATCTAAAAGCAGAGGAAGATTTAGACTGACCAAAAAAGAAAGAAAAGAAAACATCCATCTATGACTTGTACTTTACTGATCAAAAAAGGGTCAAGTCACTTGAGAGAGCAAATACAAACAATTATGTTCACAAATGTCATGGATGTTCACTGCACACTGATATGCCATCCTTTAATACTAAGACAAAACAATATTCTAATCCATTGAGAGCACAAGTCAGTCAGTTTCCACATAAACCCAACAGTGTTTCTTAACTCAGTGCTCACGGACCCCCAGAAAATCCACATTTTTGTTCCCTCCCAGCTCCCACCCGAGCCAAACAATCACCAACATCAAATACCTGGTACAGGTGCTTTGGCTTTCTGGGGGTGCAAAAACACTTATAATGTACATTAGCTGGGTCCCTTGAATTATTGTGTCTGTGTAGACATTTAACACAGAATAATGAAATCTATTTTGGAATAAATAATATTGCCTAACAAAGTGAATCTCATGACAACAAAAATGCAGTGTCTTACATACAGACTACCACGTCAGCACTAACACTCATTTAGAGCAGCTTCCCTTAGGCTATAGTCATAACAGAGCACGCCAGAAAACCCTTCAGCCAGATCCTGGTCAACCAGCCATAATGACAACAGTCATTGAATAAAGTCATGTATGGGTGAGAATGGCTTCCAGCAAACAACTGCATGATGGTTAATTATGGTGGTTTCTTTCCCCGCTGGGCTGAGGTGGAAAAGGAGGCTGGCTGGGCTTACAGGGGAGATGGAAGCTCATTACCTTCTGCCTCGTGTCCAGGCTCTAGGCTACAGATGAGCACCAGAAAAGGAACGGAAATCCATCATCATTCACCTAAAGCTCCCACAATCAGACACACCCTCAGCATTATGGGTGCTTCACAGACTCCGTCATGGAAACCAAGTTGCATACTTCTTGTAAACAGGTTGCCTTAATAGATGCCGAATCCACAAACAGTGCAAATGGTCACCGAGCAGGCGGAAGTTGCCGGGTTGTGGGAAGCAGCCCCCTGCAGCAACACCAGCAAACATAAATGCCACGCGGTTAAATGACACAGCCCAGAAGGTCCTGCTCACACTCAGCTGTGCTTTGCTAATGGAAGTGTGTGTCAGCCCCTGTAGCAGTTAAAAGAAGGATGGATGGATGGATGGATGGATGGATGGATGGGATGGATGGATGGATGGATGGATGTTAGCAATGCATTTATTTGTTTATTTGGAACTCCAAACACAACAATCATATGCATCTGAAGCAACAATATAATTTTTTACTACTACTGCATCTATATGTGTGCGTGTGTGTGCGCGCGCCACATCTGCGTGAAACCACTGCAGCGTTTATAGTTTTATCAGAAAAGTATCTGATTTAGTCTACCTCGTACGTTTTAGCCATAGCCTCTTGACAACAGCAAGACATTTTGGCGTAGTACTGTACATTTTACGGCATTTTGCCAGATTTGGAAACCTTTTCCCTCTCTCTGTCTCCCCCTCCTTCTCTAAGAAACATTCAAGAATAACTACTTCCCGACATTTTCTGTTTCATTTACACAAAACTCTGATTTAAAATGAGCTTGGTACAACTATCTCAAACATCATCAGCAGAAGAGAGCGTACATTTCAGTGTTAGGGCTTTTTCAGCAGCAAGCTGGGGGCTGTTAAGGGATTTACTTTTGCCCCTCATTCTGTAACACTTGGCAGCAAAAGACTCACTAGAACCTCTGGACCCAAATATGGCAGAAGAAAACAAATTCTGTAAAATGTAATATCTCCCCAGGAGCAGAGAGTGCATTGCATCATTCAAGGCAAACTAAAGGGAAACATCCCAATTATACAAACATACTCTCGCTGCAAGAAGGACTTAATGCATTACCGTTGAGACAGTGTCATATCCATCCATCCATCCATCTTCCATCAACTTTTCCTCATCAGGCTCACATAGGGACCTGGAGCTGATCCCAGTCAGCACTGGGCACAAGGCTTTGGTATATCCTGGATGGATGCAATTCATAAACTCGTAAAGCTGATACAGTAAATGCACAAATAACTCAAAAAGAACATCGCCATTAATACTACAAGCGAAGTTTCACATTTTATCACTGTGCATTAAAACAACATAAATTTGTTGTCACAGAATCTGCAGTTGCTGGGTATATGAACTCTGTTTGAAGAGAAGGAAACTGACACTTGAACATTTAATTATTTTTTTACTTTCCCTCACTTGCAAACAATGTAATTTGTGATGTAAAGTCCTGCAAACTGTTGGAATATTCTAAACTTATGTGATTAAGGATGAAAATAAATGATTCCATTTGCATAAGTACAGGTACTTTGCGATAGTTCACATGTTCCATCTGGCTCTCCACTGGGACATACAGTACCAGTAACAAAAGTTTGGCACTGCCAAGCTGCCTACAAAGGAGAGTGATAGAGGATTGTTTCACATGAACTGGCAACCCAACCTAAACTCAGTATAAATGCTTTTAGTGGAGTTTGACCAGAGAATGAAGGAAAAGTGGCCAATGAGTGGTCATATGTGAGGCCTTCTTCAGGACAGCTGGGAAAGCATCCCAGGATTCCACCTTACAGAACTGGCACAGAGAGGTCAGCCTGTCCCTGGAGCACTAGAGCTAAGGGTCCAATGGTGGCACCTCTCAGCCAGACCATGGGAGCTGAACCAGCAGCCTTCAGCTAAATCTTTTTTTCTGCTCCATATTTTTTGGTCACAACATAAACTCATATGTTATTTTTTAGTTTTTATACTTTTTATATACAGTTTTAGTTTTTTGATTGCATTCACAGATCTTTGTGGGGACCTGAAAACCAAGCAATGTAAAAAAAACAGGTTTTTGTCACATTTTGGGGGAAATAATCCACACACACACACACACACACGCACTCAGACGACCTTCCAAATTACAAATCACAGGCACAAACTCCCTGGCCCATTATAGACTAACAGAGCTCCTCGTGATTTAGATGACAGATAATAAGGATGATACGAACTAGTAGAATTATCCTTTGAAACCTTGAGTATCTCATTCATTTTTCATAATGGAATATTATTCAGTTTGATGCTCATTGTCTACTCTGACAATGCCTATTGCAGCCAAAAGGGACATATTTGAGAATCAACCTCCCACCCAACTTTAGTCTCTTCAAGCCATCAACTGTTTCCTGTTTTCCACTCTCACCCTGTCAGATGTGATCCTTCAGGCTCTCTGGAAAGCATCGCAAACACCCCCTCCAGATAGACTTGGTGTGGACACATTACTCCCGCGCACACTGTGAAACCCTCCCAGTGTTGCACTGAATTGATTTGCATTCCCAAGACCACAGATTCACATTCCCTTCCAGTCATGTTTACATTCGTTAGGCTTATGGGTCCCTAAGGCAAACATATAATAGCATTTTTTCCAAGTTCTTTTAAAAAGGTAAATTGAGATTAATAGTTTGAGTTTGACAGAAATTTAGCCTTGCTGAATAATCTCTAGGTCTATCCACATTTATGTCCTGACTTCCTTAGTGTCCAAATCCAACAATTCAGTTTCCAGTAAAAAGCATAGAGTACAAATAATATAGCACTGGAACAGCATAGTGCAGGATCAACATAGCAGAGGCACAGCATAGCACAGGAACAGCATAGCACAGAAATTGCATAGCATAGGAATAATATAGCGCAGGATCAGCATAGCGCAGGAACAACATAGCACACAATCCATTGCTCCCTTTCTATTTATAGCAGCATCTTGCTATTTCTCAGCCTTTCGTGTCTTGCTGCCAGCACTGCCTGGTTTGTTGTTGCATTTCAGTGTCGAGAATCTGAGCTCCACAGTGTGAGAGCAAACATCTTCAACATGGAACTGCATTCTGCTTGTGATGGGTTGGTTTCTTGATTTATTAAACCAAATTGGAAAACAAGGTCTTGCTCTTCAAACAAATAAGTACAGTTTAAAGAAAAATTAAAAGAACTGAAGTCAAAGGAAAAAAGAGTGATTCTGTCATTGGATAAGCTGACAGAAGATTTGGAAATCTGTTGATCTGTAGTTCTAGATTTTGTCATTTGAAATCTAGATTGGCTCACAAGAAGAGCTGGACTGCTGCATATCAAATCTATTGCATGTGGTATGGAATCTGGTGCATTATTTGTTTTTATTTAAAATGCAATGCCAAGTCATATTTACATTTAATTTATTTACCTGACACTTTTATTCAGTGTGACATATATTTTTGAGAAATCTGGCTCAGATACTCCTTGGAGCAAATGGAGTTAGGAGTCTTATTCAAGGGCCCTACAGTGCAGTAAACAAAGCCACTCTGTGACCATGGGATTTGAACCAGTGGCCTTCTGATCACAACCACTGCATCATAACCCACTGAGCAACACAGCGTTTATCTAATTTATTTAATTTATTTATCTAATGTTCTCATCCATCCACACATCCATCCATCCTTTATAACTGCTTACCCTTCTATAACAGCTTATTCACAGGATGGCCCTGAGCATGGTACCTATACCAGGAATAACAGGGTACGAGGCAGGAGACACCCTGGACTTGATGCCATCCATCACAGGGCACCCACTCACATGCATATACTCTGTAAACACCAATTCACCCAAGTTCATGAACTCCACACAATTACAGACAAGGCCAACACTCAAACAAAATAGAAAACACATTAAGATAAAGTTATGAAATGTTTTTGTAGACTTATCCTAACTGTCCATTTGTTAAGTGCGTGACCTAAGTAACCCGTACACCATCTCCAACCTTAATTTCATAATTATGAGCCCACCTAGCGAGAAGTTCACCACCCCACTGTGCCTCCCTCAGACCAGCCTGAACTGAAGACATTCTTTGCAGTAACCAGGGCCACAATGCCAGAATGGCTCTGAATGCCACATTGTGCCTGTGCTACCATGCTGACTCCTGATCGACATTTTGCACCTGCTTCCATTTTTCTTGGTCCACACTCTGCCAGTACTATGAAAATCCTCTTTGGTTTTATTAAACTAGGTTGCCTAGCAAGAAAAAAAATTATTGGGAGTGACTTATGGAGCGGCCATCCACTCACTGTGTACATTCATGTAGTACTACACGTTCATTGTGCTACACATCCACTGTACTACACATCCATATAGTACTACACATCCACTGTAATGCACATTCACGTAGTACTACAAGTGCATTGTGCTACACATCCACTGTTCAATACATCCTCTGTTACACATGCATATAGTACTACATATCTGTTGTACTACACATTCATGTAGTGCTACACATCCTTTGCAAAATGATGCGATTAAGAGAAAGAACTATATAGGCTACCTTGTCCGTGATAAAAATTGCATTTTGAAAAAAATGTCAGCCGGATTTTGCCATGGCATCGACCCCTGCATTTGACATTTTGGGTTTAACCCTGTATGGAAACAAGCAGGTAGCTTTCACATCCCACTCCATAGCTAGTCCCATGTCGCAGTCTCCAACACAAATAAATGCACCTCACTGCGTCGATGCTCACTCACTGCACGGTCCAGCCGCCAGATATGCAGCTGGCAGGAGGTCAGCCTTAGTGTTTGCGGCAGGTGACATGAGGGCCGTTTCTAAGGCCTGCTGTTTTGGGCGAACAGACTGGGACTGGGTTCTGGCTCGCGTGGATCAAAACACGACTCGAGGAGTGGGGATGTCCACAGGGCACAGGGACTGACACAAAGCCGCACATTAGGTCCTGGATATAGAGGAATGTTACGGCACAGGTGCTCGCTTGTACAGAGGAATGTCCACCCTGTGCCAAGGTGAGCAAAACTCTCCAACATATCTGGTTTTCCCTCTATCTCACAATACTGTAGATGATTTAGAGATATTAGTTGTCCTTAACCACGTGTTTGTCAACTGCAGCTAATGCAGAACAGGGACAACATGCAAGCCTTACACACCAAAAACCCCAAACCATGAAGGAACAAGGCAATGATCCTTACCAAGCTAAAAAGCATCATGTTCTCTGAAATCCATGGAAAATCATTTTTTAATATTTTCATATGAAGTCTTCATGGTGGACCATCCTATTCCACATGCTTCCCGTTTTAAGTGTGAGTTCTCTTTTCATTATAACAATTCCATTGCATTCTGCTTTATTATATTTTAATTTAAGATGAACAGATGAACATCAGCTTGCTTTTCTTTCCACTTAAGAGGTAATGCTGATAATTCCCCTTTTGCATGCGGCCTACAACATATCGAAATTGACAGTTCCAATCAACACAGAAGGTTACCAGACCGGAAATCCGCAATCACGCATCTCATCGTGTTAGTCTTGAAACAAAAACACTGCTTTGCTACTATAATGACCTATGGTTTGTAAAGAAATACAGTTTATATAATTATTATTATGATTATTTCATAATCAAGGAACATGCTCAGTTTCAGTTTTTTTGCTGTTTAATCACGTTTATGCTACAGGAAACTGAAGACATTGAGCCATATCACATTTATTTTGAAAGCATCTTAGACACTGCTTGTACAGACCGTTTGTCATTTAAAACCTTAGCGATTATGAGTTCATTTTTTTTTTCAATGACATATTTTACAAGCATACATGTCAGTCATTTAAGACAAAGTGGCCAGCTTCTGCGTTAGAAGCTGTCATATCACTGAAGCCCAGGCTTTTAACTCTGAAGGAGTACAGCCGTGTCGTCTGAGCCAGATGTGGAAATGGCACTCCGGTATTCCAAACATTCCCCAGCGAGGCAGCTTTGGCGGCTGGCCGCCCCCTGCTCTCTTCACTTGTTAGGTATACATTTAGACTTGCAAAGCCTGCACAGCGTATGCACCCAGAGAAAAAGTCAGCTAAAATAAATACCACTGTATTAGTCTGCAAACACAACACATCTCTTGTCTTCTCCAGACAAAAGCACAGCAAAGACTACCGCACAGCAAACTAATACCGTAGCTTGTTTAAATGAATAATTTCAGTTATAATCCTATTGGAAAAAGTAAAAGATTCACAGAATCAGTGAATCACAACAGCATCACCACAAAAGTTTCCAGTTAGTTCACAGATCTGTCACAAACAGGGACTTGTTTTGTGTTGAAAAAGATATTAAATTAAACGTCCAACATGTGAAACACGTGATCTGGTGACCAATCTGTGGATGTTAGACTCATAAACTACCAGTGAATCTGAAATAAACTTATCCTAAAATAGTAATTAAAAAGTAGCAGAATGCATTTTAATAGCCACCTTCATCGCTTTTCTTAGCTGGCTCCCATTTCCTTATTTGGGTACGTACTAATTTCAGCTAAGGGCGGTTTTCTGCTCGTAATCTGCAGATTGATTAACTCCTGGAGTCTTGACCTAGAAAGGGGGAGGGGCTTTCTAAACATTGTGACAAACTGCTGCATCTTTAAGTAGCAACAGCTCCAAAGATTCTCCTAGATTTTGTTTGGGGCTTCTGTCATACATATGTTATAATTTATTATTCACGCTATAACTCCTGAAATGTTGCAGTAGCATTTGCACCCACAACAATAAACAGCAAAAGAAATGTTGAAACATTATAAGACATTGCCCATCTGTCCATCATCCATCCAATCATCCTTCCAAAGATTCTCCTACAGTACATTTGGTTTGGGGCTTCTGTCATCCATCCATTTTCTGTACCTACATGTCCTATTCTGGGCTTTAAGGGATCCAAAGCCTGTGCTGGAAGCTATGGGCATATAGCGGGGAACAACCCAGAATGGGGCGCTAACTCATCGAAGGGCTCTCTCTCTCTCTCTCTTTCTCACGCACACACACACACATACACACACACATGTACAGCCAGTTTGGTAAGTCCAATTCACCTTAACATGTCTTGGACTGTGGGGGGGAGCCTGAAGTACCCAGAAGCCGGAGGAATCGGTGCTAACCACCCCCCCCCAAATGCTGTCTGCTGTTGATGAAAACTCGCACTGTGTAGATGGCTTTGTTGATGACAACTGGCCCAGATTAGCTAAAAAAATACAAAATGACTAATTGTACATAATAAAACAGATACCTATTTTTTTTTACATTTTTTTCTTTAGAAAGTAATGCAGGGCGGCAAACTCTCACAAATCTGGCAAGACACTTGCAGACTCCCGCACTCACAAAATCTTATGGTAAAGCTATATCATTCCATTATAAACCTAAAATTAGCTACATCAAAAGTGTTGGGCCAGTTTGCAAACCCTACAGATTATTTATAAGGTAATATAACTGTTACATACATGTAAATGCATGCATGTGTGTGCAGACTTGACTCGAACTGAAAATCTCATGCCAGCCAGCAAGGTTAGGGTTAGGGTTAATGTGTTAATGTGCGAATGTATGATTTTTGTCATGTGTCATCTTTTCAATTTAGGAAATGTCACTTCCTGACCAGAGATAAACAGAAAATGATGTTTCATCTAGTCACCAAGAACCACTTGACACTTAATTTTCAAAGTATTCCATTGTTTCTGCAAGCTAGTTTGTACCTTTCATTCTCCAGAATTCTGAGTGCTGCCAAATATGATACAAAGCTCAATGTGAACACCAAACTAATTAGCACACTTGACTTTTCACATAAGTATATGTTTTATTGCTAAAGTTTTAAGAAATATTTGGGAAAGGTGTTTTCACAGAAAAGTCTCACGAATCCCATCAGCGTGGCATAAACCGTTTACAGCTTTTTGGTACGATTTGCAGCAGCTCAGGACAGGCCTTCCTCATGCCATTCCAGAGCTCCGAGCTGTATTTCAACAAAGAGGTTCTGACTCTGCATCAGGTCACATCCTACTGCTGCTCCAAACAGCAGCTGAAACAGCCCAGCTGTCTCTTATAGGAAGCCCTTTCTTCCGTGGTGAGGAACAGATTCATGCTGCTTTCCATTGTTCCTCATCTTTTAGTTCATCCATTCCAGATAATACTGTGGGAGGAGCCGAGTTCACCAGAAGTAACTCAATCTGAAGAAAACTGGAAACCCTGCACTGCAGTCCTCAATAGAGCAGAGTTCTACAGCTCTGCTCCGTACCTTCTGTGTATGTATACCTGTAGTCTGGGACCATCAACCAGCAGACATGCAATTTGTGACAACTGACACATAGTTAAACAAAGCTAGATGCAAGAATCCTTTTCCTGAGCCCTTTAATCCCAACATACAGCATCTCATCTCAGCTTCACTCTGCCATCTTTCATAACTTACCAGCATTAGGGCTGCACTTCTCTTTTGAGCTGTTAAGTCTGGTCAATGGTTCAGACACAAGTAGACACCAAAAAAATCAGTCACACTGACAGAGAAAAAAAATAAAAAGGGCCACAAAATTTAAAATGATGGCCGAAGAGAGGCAATGGTGGTATACATCCAGTATGCATCAGAAAACATGCCAGACTGGTCATCATTTCAAGGGAGAATAATCACTGGAAGCAAAAACACTGCACCTTTCTACTTCATCTGGATGCTGGTTTAATACTACAGTATTTTCAAGTTTAAACTGCATGGAAGCAATATCTCCAGGGCATGCAACACAGAACTACAGTACCATGACTTGAAGCATTCACAAATGTACTCTACAGTCCACATCGCTCTGGCGGAGAAACTAGTCCATGAAGGTGCATCATCTATCTAGTACAGTAACCTCATCGTCTGCAGGTAAAGAAATGAGCACCAAGCTCCAAAACAGGTACTGTTTAAGGGCAGCAATGTCACACACTCCACATAACTCCCAGTTTGAAAATAGAACTGATGGTATTGAGAATCCAAGAAACTTGTGTCAATCATCTTTAGGTTGGTATTGAGTCACTGAGATGACGGAGTCTGTCCAAGAAGTGGGCATGGCCAGTATCAACATCCATGCTTCCATCCGCATCCATACCCACATGTCCTATACAATACCTGAAATTTATATGTGAAGCAAATTATTCAGTTCATGCCCATCTCAGGTCACTATAGCCTGGTATATGGCAATTTTTTATTTTTGATTGCAGTCACAGATTTGTATAAAATTGAGTTCCCCTTTGTGGGGACTGAAAAGATGGTCACAGGGCACAGTGGGGCTAACCCACCCTCCAAAAAACAAAATACAGTTGTACTTACCTGCAGTCTCCTAGATGCAGTCCAATGGACAGTATACTGTAACTCTATTTTTTCTTTTTTGCTTCAGTCCTGTCCTATTGTACGCAATTCTCAAATGTCCACTCTCAATAAAATGTGACTCATATTTAGCATAGACATTCACCTTATTATTTACCATTTGGTGCTCATCACGCATTTATATCACCTGAAATAAAATGGTTTTGGAAAGCAGAAGCACATCCTGCTAACAGAGTCTGATTTGAAAGAGATTTTTCATTCTTGTACATTTGAGTTAAACTATCTGCCAATTTTTTAAGAATCAGTGGGTCAATGTCCCTCAGTAGCCACCGTGTCAAAGCCCTGACTTGAATCCTTTTAAGAATTCAATGTAAGACTTGACAATTACTCTCTGTAAACAAGGCCACACCAACCCGGCTCACAAACGCGTCAAAACGAAACGGCAAAACCTGCAGCAAATGGCGTGCGGAGCTGGCAGGGGCTCGCAGTGGAGGGTGCTTATACCAAATATTTTGTCATGTTTTGACAAAATGTTAAGATATCTGTGTACTTACTTTATGCAATGAACATACTAAAGTTTCATTTTTAATATAATCTATAATCAAAAAAATTACCTTGAATTTGAATGCAATCAAATAACATCTAAATACTGGTAGTGCATCATTTTATTAATCATGCACTGAACCGGATGGCATAGATAACATCCAAACAGAAACGCAAGGAGTTATATATTGGTACATTTGATATACAGATACAATGAGACTTTTACAAAAAAGACTCAGAGACCACATAGTAAATACAGATATTCTGGTTTAGAATTAATTTGAGTTAAAGCCTGGTCTTGCAGCATGTTTTCATTGGTAATCAGCCATGCGTTTATCTGCTCTACTAGTTCTATGAACAGCAGCAGAGCCACTTGTCTGAAAAAAAAAATACATATATATATTCCTGTACATCCTGTGTACAATATTGTGTAGAAGACATAACAGTGGTTACTCTTCCTTTTAGGCCTACTGACAACTGTTTACCTTATAAATAGGGGGAAGGTAGGTTAAGTGACAATCTGAAATAAAATCATGGAATCCTTAAACTTGCTGGATTCCTTACAATCCATCCCGCCAAACATATTCCATTTACTAATATAATTCGCCCCCAAAAATATAGATTAGCTGAAGCAAAGTCCTTTGTCTTTTAAATATTTATGTTATAGGTCTATATGCTTTTAAGTATGACATCATTTTAAATAATACAGAAAATATTCTGGTAAACAAAGTAAAATATAAAATTAAAAATGTAAACAAACTAAACTAAACTTGACCTGCATACCATCTTCATTAAAAAAAATACATGCAATGGTTTCTCCATTTATTCCACTTGCATATCGCCTAACAGCCAAGCAATTTAACAGCTTGGGCCAGACCTGAGAAGGGAGGAGCACAACCTTCCCTCCCAAATGTGAGATACATGACCTCCTGTTATGCTTGTCATTTTTCCAGCATTATTCAATTCACTTTGCGATTTTTATTGGCCACCTATAGGAGCACCTACTGTAATTGTCAGAATTTGTCACTATTATTATCATTATTTAATTTTTTGCTACGGGAGTCTATGGCACCCCATAGAACCCCTTGGTGGACTTCAAATCTAGCACTTTGATAGAAGACAACCCAAAATATCCAGGTGTCAAATTTGGGGTTACTCCATCCATCTCAGTAGCACCAACAACAAGACAAAATTCAAGATGCATTTTTGCTTTTAACTTCTGGACCATTTGTCCTGTGGTTTTGATAGTTTTTTGTTCTTTGATTCTACCTGAGTCCTTGGGTCATCTCAATTTGAGTGCACCAATTCCTTTTAAAGTCTGGCATATTGGATTTTCCGCCATTTTGAATTTTTTGAAAAACATACATTTGGGAACTAGATTGTTGATCCTCTCACCACCAAAATTGGTATGTATCAAATATAGAGGATTCCGACCAAAAGTTATTCAAAAAATGTGCTTGGAAAGTGAGCCATATGTCAGCAGTGTTTGGTTGGATCATGCCAAACTTGCTCTACTTCATTGCCAGCACGAATATTGGGCACCCACCAAGTTTCATGAAATTCGGCCACATGGGGCGTTACACTAGAAAAACAGAAGAAAAAAAAATCAAATGCCTCTCATTTTGGAACCAAGGCAGATTTTTCAACCAAATGTCCTGTGCTCAACAATAAAGGACCATAGCCTTATTTTAATTTTGTTGGAATCTGGGAGGAGCACAGTCCAAGGTAACCAGGCACCAATGGGAGCAAATTCATCATTTCCAAGAGTACCAACAACAGGCCAAATTTCAGATAAAATTTTTGCTTATAACTTCTAAATAGTTTGTCCTACAAACTGTGTCTATGTTGCCCATGAATCCAAGGGTCAAGTTAATAGAGCAGACTCGTCCAGTATTGCATTTTCAAAAAATATTTATTTCGATTCTTTCTGAAAACATACTCTTGCAGACTAATCTTAGACTATCGACGGTGTAACCTTCAAATTTGGCATGGATAATCAAGAGAGGGTTCACGCGAAAAGTTGTCAAAAAATGTTGCAATGGGTCGTCTGATATTGCCACAGTCATCAAAGGAAATTTGACGGTAAAAGTGGCAAAACAGGAGCTGTTATTAAAAATTTCAGTTTTATATTTAGGTGATCATCCAAACGCACTGTTCTTATTTCCCTTTCGTTTTGTTTTCTTAGCAAGTCTCCAGAGTCCACGCTTAGATTTTTCGTCTATCATTGCAACTATTTTTAGATCTTGCCTCTAGCGTGACAGAAGCAAAGTCAGCAGCAATTCTCGCGAGCCCATATATTCCTAGCATTTGCTACAACACTCCCGTAAAAAACCCCCATCACTTTTGTGCTTCCCATGGCACAATTATTACATGGCACAGTTATTACATGGTATTTACAGCAATAACTGCGTCCTTTTCCCACAGCAGGAGACATCTGCTATACGCAAAACTGCAGAACTAATGTATGTGTACCCAGAGCAACAAGTACGTAAGGGAGTAATTAAATTATTTTGATTTGCCAAAGAGGATAACAGAATGACCATTTCTTTGGAGTATTTCCTTGAGTATTGCAGTATTGCAGACAACAGAGACGCCCAAACCATTTAATCCGACTACGGACTGGAATGTTGTCAACTATGTGGCCCTTCGGAACTTTCATTAAAAATAGCTCCCGAGTGTCTTGTGAAATTATTTTATTTACAAGGCAGCCCCGGGACTTTTTAAAATCAGTAAACATTCTCTTTTTTCACTTAAATGTAGCCCCGGTAATTAAAAAAAATGAATTCGACATTGCAGGGTGTGCAGTGGAGATTAGAACATTTTGCGCATAGCAACCTGTTGTGCATAGGATTATACATGACGGCTTATCCTGGGAAAATACCAATGACACATGAGAGCCACTGTCTGAAATGTGAATGCAATATTTGGGATTCATTCGGAATAGCAGTAATTTCGCCCAAATACGCATGTGTTTGTTTGTACATCCCAGCAATGCATGCAGATTATTCCTTAACAAGCATACTTTCTTTTTTTATAAGATACTTACTTCGGATCTCAATACAATAGAATACTGGTTGCTGGATTGCTGCAATTTCTTCTGAAGCCACTTTCGTGGCGAAAAGATGGAAGTCGTGCTTCCCGATGGACTGACCGCTTGGCCCTTGGCGAGGAAGGGTAGATCCCAGGCAAAACTCCGCTTCACGCCCCTCGGATCGTAGTCAAACTGAAACACCGAAGACGGTGAGATGTCCAGGGGAGTTGACGGACTGGAAAAAGATGAAAGCGGCTGTCTCAGCTTCAATACCTTGGAGCGATGGTCCAGTCTGGAGCCAGACAGATATTCTGGGTGCGAGGAAAAAACACCTGTTTCCCGTGACCCCAAAGCTCTGCACTCCAGCTCGTCGTATTCTTCCGATGTGCTTTCCGTCCCATAGTTTCTTATAATAGCGGGGTCCAAGCTTCTTGTCTGGCGTAGTTTTCGCTTTGACATAGCTTTGGATGCAGGGGACGAGCATGAGAAGACACTGTGTAAGAGTCCTTGAGCTGACATTTCCCTTTTTCCTCTTGGTTAATATCTCTGCTTGATATAAGCTCCCCGGTACATGCTAAACTAATAACGCTTTCGATTTCTATCCACACCTGACGTTGAACGCATCACTCCAATTCACAGGTCCGGACATCATCATACTGACTTCTGATGTGTTTCAGATATTTTTTTATTAATAATTTATCGGGAAGTACCTCTAAGATAAATTAATGTTGATTTAAAATGTCAGGACGTGAGCTCGCACGGTTAATCACTGTAGCGAGCCCCGGGGCGTCTCTCGGCTTCGCCCGTCCGTGAGTAATGCCGGCTTTCGGGACGCTCCCTTCTGTCTCACATCCCGTTTCTCTCCAGACCTCAGACACTGATAACGGTCCCACCCCAATTCCATGCTCTTCTACTCCTCATAAAACCAGCGAGGAGAAACATTTCAGTTCGCGGCGCTCCAATTTCATGAGCAGTTTCAAGAGATCGTATGTATGTCATCTAATGAAACTTGCAGTCACCTTACACGTGAATGACGAGATAACGCAATATCAAATCCCTGGGGCGGCATGCTGTAGTTATTATAGTTTAATATACACTCCCTAATGTAGTTTACTAGTAGGATACGCATGAAATGCAGCTCAAACTATTTCAGTTTGTGCTTGAGAAAAGAGACTTGGTCTTTTTCGGTAATGCCCCCCCCCCCCTCCTATATCTTTGGGATTTGGGTGCAGGGATACTGGCTGCCCTAAAAGTGACGGAGGGAGTGGAGAAAGGGCTGCTCTATGTTACATGCAGCCCTATGTGCCTGTTTATAAGGACGTCTTCAGTATTTTCCAGTCAGGCTGCATGACCTCATCTCCGACGGCATAATTACAAACGGATGATCCTGTAAGCGAAACTGTTTATAAGTTATCTGGATAATGTAATACGTTTCTGATTCAGAAATGTTATTGCATTATGGGTAAGTTGTAACATTATTGGCTTCTATTTAATTAATAATAGAAAAATTATTACGTTATTTGCTGCTATTACATTAACGGTAATAATTACATTATTGGCTGCTACAACTCTTTGAAGGAAAATTGGGTTGGTCTTGACTAGCTAACAGTATCAAATAATCCCCTACTTTGTGTGTAGAACATGGATGTTTGTAAATGAACTAAGCATTATAATTATACATAATATAAATGAATAATGCTAAACAGGTAGGTGATAAAACCAAGTGTTACGCCCTGCCCATCGGACCCTAATGAGCCATGCCTTTTACTCGTTTATCTTGCATCTCATTCCTGCCCTCATATGAATCACTCCAGCTGATTCTCGTTAGCTCCCACGTCAGTCTTGCATGTAAGTGCTTTCCAGTCCTTTCACTGATGTCGGTCCCTTACTGTAGCCTGTACCCTTCCTTGTTTCCAGTCTTACTGGCTTTCCCCCTTGTGTTGCAGACTGTTTCTTTGTTCCTGTTTTGTTAAATAAATCTACTTTTTGTTGCCATAATGGCGCCTCCGTGTCTTTCGTCCTGCATTGCTGTTATACAGAATTTGGATGTGTACTGTAGCTGAAAACACATGACATGACATCGTTGACGATGATTTTCTGAATATTCTAAAAAAAGTTTATAACTTTTTTTTTGCCACCAGCCCCCACTCTACAAATATTATTCGTTGGAGCCTGGTGTGGGGAAATTTCATTAAAGTTGGGCTTCTAATACATAATTCTTGCAGAGGTAGGAAAAGTCTCTGCTGTAGGCTTGGGTGGTATTATGGTAATATATTTCTTGTACTGTGATTTTTCTTGGCAAAAACCCCTCCCCCCCAGCCCCACAAGTTTGGTGGGTGTATGAGGAGTTGTGATTAAACAGGGGAGTGGGCGAGATGGGGGCAACTGGGGAATACTTTGCTGTTATTTTTCGTCAGCTTCTTTCCATTTGTGTACTCACCTAGCATTATAATATGTCAAAATGCTTATACATCAACTTTTTCTGGCTTGTTTGCTAGTATTTAGTTTTCACAAGTTTGGAATCTGGTACCGATTTTATGCTCACCCAACTGTGCCTGTCAAGCAGTTTTTTGTCAGCTACTGGAGCTTGTGTGTGCGTTCATAAACAGGTAGCAGTCACATTTGATCTTAGAAGAAAATCTCAATGGGTTCAGTGATTATGTGTGTCTGTTTGAAAATTGCCTGGTAGTTACGTATTATACTATTGGTGTGTCTTATGGTTCTTACCTCATGCCACATAAAACATTAAATTAACAGGTGTAGTTTCAGAGTTATGTGTCAGGAGTAGGAGTCAGAACATTCGAGTTCTGACACTTATATTGGTTTTCACAATTCCAGTTGATCCATCCAGTAATTGTAGAGATTATACGGGTTGGGGGTCTGGGGGTAGTAGGGATTAGATGGAGGGAGTGATAAAGCTATCTAGGGAATACACTGGTGTCATCCCTAATAATCATTATATTTTCTTCTTCATAGATATGAAATACAAAACAAGTGATGATGTCCCTTTAATAAGCAAAAGAAGTACAGGTCCTTGATAATTGTAGGACTGTAGATGTGCCAGATGTTAAGAGCTGTAACCAGTGCTGGGGGGAGGGGACAGTGTAGGAAGGACCTTTGCACTGGGGGAAATCCTTGGGATTTAAAATAATATTTCGGGGGCTTCTGCAGCATTCAATATTCCAACAGCCACACACACAAGGATGCTGTGGTCAGTCATCCTGACAGGTAGCACATACTTCTAACCACCGGGTTGGGGGTTTGAATTCTACTCCTGTTTTGTGTGTGCAGCTTTAACATGTCCTCCCAGTGTCCCAAGGGTTTTTTTCTGGTTAATTGAGCTAAACAGTGTCTCTAAATTGCTCATGAAGCATGACATTGGGGGAACATATATGCCCAGCAATGGACTAGCATACATTCCAGTGGTTACACCAGCTTGTGCCCTGGGATCCCTGGGGTAGGTGACAGGTGATTAATTTCAGACAGCGGTGATTGTTTTAAAAAGCCTTTCCTTGGCGATATGTGATGTATCATCTCTTTATTATGATGGGCATCTGGTTTGTCAGTAAATGTTTTGGATAGTTTGAAAATAGTTACATAAGTTGCATATTTCCATCCATTTTATATAACCACTTGTTCTGTGCAGAAGCAATGGTCGCAAGGCAGGGAATAACCCTGGATGGGGTGGCAACGCCTTACAGGGCACACACACCATTCACGAATGGTTGTGGACTGTGGGGGGGAACGCATGATGACATGGGGGAACATGCAAAGCCACAATGACAGGGGAGGAACATGCAAACCCACGATGACCCGGGGAGAACAGACAAAGCCACGATGACAGGGAACACGCAAAGCCACAATGACAGAGGAGGAACATACAAAGTGACAATGACAGGGGAGTAGCATGCAAAGCTATGATGACACGGAAGGAACATGCAAACCCACGATGACACAGGGAAAACATACAAAGCCACAGTGACAGGGGAGGAACATACAAAGCCAGGATGACATTGGGAAAACATACAAAGCCACAATGACAGGGGAGGAGCATGCAAAGCCACGATGACACAGGGAGACCACCACACTGCTCCCTGCATAGCTCCCTACATCAAGACCAGGAAATATCCATTCAAAAGAATGCACAAAATATTTCTTCTTAAATAGTTAAAGATACAGCACACATAGATACATATTGAATGGGCTCAGCACACCCCACCACCCTGAATTGGACAAGGGGGTACAGAAAATCCATGCATCATACACTACTGTCTTTGCACCCTTATTTTGGTGTTTTAAGTTTTTTCTGTATACTTCACATCTTCACTGAAGAATTAAACATCATACATCAATTTCTGACCTCTAGACTACATGATACTTTGTCATTGACCTGTCCATTTACGCCAATCATAAAGTACAACAAATGTAAAAATTCCACATTTTAATGGATCTAAATGTTTGATCTCTATAACATACAAATGAACTGATGAATTCTGTGGTTAAATGACAGCACCTCTTGCAAATTTGTTTTATTTACTGATTCCAGCGAACTGGGCAGAAATCCCATTGAGAAGCCAATCTTCTGGATATTATACATAAAAGAAGGTCGCCATCTAGTGGAAAATGCCATTTCATGAAAAGGATTAAAAACAAAAAAAAGGCCTTTAGAATTCGATTTGTAAACTATCTGCAGTAAAAGAGACTATTGAAAACGAACTTTAATTAGCTGTAGTGCATTCGAAACGATGCAACTATAATATTAACTGCAGTATAGATATTCTCAATTAAGGTAAATTGTTAAAGTGTACTATACAAGGAAAGATGATAACAGCAATAATAATCATCATGATCACCCTAGGATCTGCATCACGAAACAGGATTTCTTAGCCAAATAACATAAGATAGTCTGGGACAGTCTGTAAGTGAACAAAGATAAACTTCATTTAAACTGGTGTATGTTAAATCAAACAAGTTATCTAGCTAACCAACAAACCTTGCTTCATGATGCAAGCCCCAGGGCACACGAGGCAGTTAGTAGAGAGAACAAGAAGAAACCAATGGACCCCTAACCACCTAGTAAATGTATAGTATGTAAATCACTTTGTAAAATTAGCAGAGCAAAGATCAGAGAGTAAATATGAACATGGTTGAAATCAGTGTGGAAGAACATGAAAAGCAATTAGCAGTAGGGAAAACAGGACCAAAAATGGGCTGGGGAAAGAGGACAAACTGGTCCATGCTATGGATAAGCTATCTTCAGTAGTCTCCCTGGCTATTTCTTGCATCATTTTGATTTTTGAAGATCCCTCTTTATGTCTGCATTTTTGACAACATTTACACTGTGAGCCGTTCTGATCTGTCCATTGATTTATGCCAGCAGCTTAGTAGCAAATGGAACATTTATTCATCCACAACCCTGGGTTATTTTAAGGTTTTTGTTCTTTTTTGCTTAAGTTCCGAGTGGCTTTTTTGTGTTATTTTCAACAGTGGGCCCCTGCAGTCCCATAACCGTTCTTGTTTTAGAGTCCTGCGGATAGTGCGAGCTGAGACCACTGTTCCAGATTTCTCAAGGTAAACCTTTAGATCAGACATGTCAAACTCAGGCCCGCGGGCCAATTTTGGCCCGCACTACAATTATATTTGGCCCGCGAGATGATTTCA
>JAODKL010000036.1:23790575-23800919 GCA_026780765.1 Petrocephalus schoutedeni
TTGTAATATATTAGGATGGTTAATACAGTAGTTTACTGTATCTTAAAGATAATAAAAACATAAATAAATTAATAATAGAACATTGTCGAGGGCCAGACAAATTTTTTTTTTTTTAATTTTGGCCCTCTGTGAATTTGAGTTTGACACCCCTGCTTTAGATCTTCAAATGTTGCACATGGTGCTTTTTTAATAGTTTTCATTAGCCGTCGCAGAGACTTGTGATCAATTTTCCTCTTACGCCCGCGTCCTACAAGGTTCAATACAGTCCCATGGGCTGCAAATTTCTTGATAACATTGCGAACTGTTGAAACAGGAACGCCAAGGTCTTTTGAAATGGATTTGTAGCCCTGCAGCTTTTCGTGTTTGGCAATGATTTTCTTCCTGATATCCACAGATAGCTCCTTTGTCTTGCCCATTTTTACCGAGGAAATCTAGAGATGAAAGACAGTACTTCAGCACTGCTAGCATGTGAACATTATCTGGAAAATTACCTGCAACTTAATACATCTCAGAGGAAGAAATTGAAAATCAGTTGCTTTGCATGAAAGTCACGAAAAGGCGCACTCAGAAAACGGAACGGACTGAGCGGCACGAGACACCTTCCGTCCAAGGCGCGCGGGGTTACTGGAGCACTCGCTGCGGCTTAGCTACTACGGTGTCCTCCGAGGCTCAATCCGCGTCTCCATGTTCCGCGTTTCAGCTGCCGGGGGCCGCATCCTAGCCATCCTCGAGTTTTCCCCTCTCCGAGAACCGGGATTGGTTTGATAGAGCACGGCGGTGAACGGGTTAAGGAGTCGGGGGGTTCAGATTCCTCCTCTCCTGCTCGCCATGATGAACAAATGAACTCTCGGGGAATGAAATTTAAATTTCACAAAGGAGAAAAAGTTCTCTGCTTTGAACCAGACCCAACCAAGGCTAAAGTGCTGTATGATGCAAAGGTAAAATCCGAGCCCACCGGTGACTCCGCACACGGCCCGTTATGCACACAGTACTGCGTTTTCTATGTATTTCGGAAGTAAGCGAAAATAAACAGTTTTCTGCGTAGTTTTTGATCGGGTTTTCAGTCCGCGGTAAAGGGCTCCTTGCACACTTTCCGGCAGCTCAGAAAACGTGTGGGGTTTTACCAACGAATAGCAGAAAAACACAAATGCACCCAGATGCAATGTCTTTAACAGTAACTATTAGTTCAAGTTCTGCTACACGCATTAGATCAATGGTAGCATGCAGTTATTTGGTTAAACGTTTTGGTTTGTTTACGTAAGGCCTTCGCAGGCTCATTAAGCGCCCGCGTCTTCCTCTTCAATTCTTATTATCATTAGTATCATTATACTTCACTGATGTTTTCGTGCATTTGAAGATGATGAAAATGCGATGTTATTTTACTTTTTTTTTTACGTTTTTCCCGATCTGCGACGTTGCAGCTGAATTGCTGTTATAGGGGACCTGACTAACTGCTGAACTTCCCGTTTCACTCCGTCATTTAATAGTCATTTATTTATTTTTGTTTTTTTGTTGAGAACTGAAAGGACGGGACCGTAGATCTGACACGGGGCCACTAATTTTCTCTTCCACGACTGTATCTGCCTGTGAAATAATGCATCGGCTGCCTCCCGGCTAGACAAACGGAAATGTATATTAAGTTGTGCTTTTTAAGTGGCCAGTTCCCCGGCTCACCCGGGAGCTTTCGTGTTATATAAGCGTTCCGTTCGCACCAGCCGAGCGTTTCATTGTGCACATTGTGCGCCGCTTCAGGTGGTCGACATCGTCCTGGGAAGAGATGAGCGCGGCAGGAAGGTGCCGGAGTATCTGATCCACTTCAATGGTTGGAACAGAAGGTAGCCGCACTCTCCGAGTCACTGCACTTAACTCCTGTTAAATATGTATTCATTCATGTGTCTGAGACTTTGCTTCCAGAATATGGATGTGTATTTAGAAAACGCGATAAATAAGGCGTCCACGGCAGCGCCATAGCAACGGCCTTTACCTCAGAGATCAGTTATCAGAATTACTGACCCCCTTTTGTCTTTTGAAGCTGGGATCGCTGGGCCGCAGAGGACCATGTTCTCCCCGACACGGACGAAAACCGCAGACTGCAGCGTAAACTGGCTCGCAAAGCTGTGGCTCGCATGTGAGTGTGAGGCTGGTACCTTTGGGGCTCTCTACTGCTTCAGCTACACCTTGGATGTTTTTCCACACCTGCGAGGCATTTCTGCTGCTTTGGAAATTACAAGGCTTCCGGGTCTGGTATTGTAACTAGTATGTTTTTCGGACAGCATTGTAAATGTCCTGGGGACTTGTGGCATAGCATCTCCCCTTTGTTAGATCTTCCCTTCACCAGGTTGAATAAAGCATGCAGCAGATTTCATGCACGACTATCATGCCGTTCATTTAAAGTTGGCGATATGGAGTTCTTATAGAACAATCTTCCTTTGTAAGTGGGTCTGGTTATGTTCTTTCATCTTCACCTTTCATCACCTGTTGCAGGTGCATGCCGAATAAAACCTGCCAGAGACCGTGGGCTTGGAATTTGGAATGAAAGTGCTTTTTGGTCTGTAGCTTTATCGCTTGCTCGCTCTCTTTCGCTCTCCCTCCATCTATCAGGAAGAGAAAGGGATGGAAGAAGAGGCGCTGTCGTCTTCCAGGTGTTGACTCTGTGCTGAAAAGCCTTCCTGAGGAGGAGAAGGGCAATAGTGATGACGCTTGTAAGTGCTGAGACCTGATAATGCACACCGCGTCCCAAGTGTATTTCTTACATTTTGACTTTTAAACTGGTCAAGTAAAAGTTGACCCTGAAGTTTGAATGCTAACATCAGTGGCAACGCTGACATTCACTTTGTTTGACAATTCACTGTGATATGATGATGGGAGTAATCCTAAATGCACCCAACATCCATATTATTTCTTAAACTGTCCAATAGGGGCTAGCCATACTTTCCAAAGCCATGTCCTTATTTATAGATGTTACCTTTTGTCAGCGTGGTGTGATGACTCAGTGAGTGGCGCTGTTGCTTGGGTTCGTTGTCCGATTTCCGTCTTCACTCTGTGTGGAGTTCGCATTCAAAAATATCGGGATTGGCTAATTGAGGACTCTAAACTGGTCATTGTGTGTATGAATGTATATGCATGCCCTGCGATGGACTGGCCTCATGTCCAAGGCTGCACGATATTACATTGTTATATAATCGTGATTTTACCGAGCATGCACAATAATCGCCACGGCTTTAGACGACGGGCATAAACATTTGTCCAGACGCCAGCTTTTCTGTACTTTATGGATGTTTACATTCATCCACAATTTAAGGAGGATTAGTGTTAGGGATAGGCCGATCCATCATTTTTCAAATCCGATCCGATCCCAGTACTTGACTGCCGAAACGCTACAGATTCAAATACAAGAGATCTTTTTACTTTAATAGGTGCACTAATCCCTCACTCAGTGCTTGGCAGACCGAGGCGTCGTGGCGGCAGCCAATAACGAGAAGGTTTGCCTGCAGTAGCGAATGAGGCTCTTTTATTGAGTCCTTAAGACTCACACAGGCACTGAACAAGCATTGGACCAATATGGCAAGGAAATGAGAGGAGATTTAATGCTGGACTGTAAGGTACACACACGGTTGGAAATTTACATAATGACTAGAGACACGAAAGGATCGGACTGGGTTCACGCAAAACACTGGCAAAGATGCAGCCGTCGGGAAATATAGGTTTTAACACTAACAAAACAAGGGGCTGTGTAAAATGTTACAGCATACTAAGCACGCTTACTGCGCTGTGCTATGTGTGATCACTACAATACGGTCCTGATACTTGAACAGGGGGCATTGGCCAATGTGAGTACTGTTCCGATACCAGGGCTCTTTTTAAACTATTAAATACATTTGTTTCACTTGTATGCCAGAAAAGCTTTGTTAATTAGGCTACTAGAAACATGTATAGCATACTGTTCCACTTCATTTTGCAGTTCAGTTTAAGTACCTTCCGAAAGAGTATGCGCAGAGTATGACTGCAGCCCCTCGTGTATCACAAGGTGTAGCGAGTGCGCAAAACAGCTCAAGCCAGCGAAGGCCAAATCATTCATTGCTTTTCGACGTGTTACTCGCGTTCTCACAATTGCACGCGCTTTTGTTTAGCGTGATTTTCCACTAAAATGCTACTTCCACCTCTCAGAACATTTTTTTTGTTACAAAGATTGCAAATTGATGCACTCCTAGTTGTTGACTCAAGTGTAAAATAGTTTGCTTTGCTAGCACGCAGGTTGTGCCTCCTGTCTTCACCCTCTTTCCTGATGCTCTTGCTCTCCACCTACCACAAAGGGTATGCGCTTAACATCTCACTCACACCCAGTGGCAAAAAATCTTGTGCCAGTGGAATGCCGCTAGAGCACATCTAAAATGGGAAAGAGCTCTAATGCTATTGATTGTACCAACTAATTTAGCAAGAAAAAGGAGCTCTCTTTTTATAGACTTCTGAAAACTAAATAAGTAAGTATTGCTTGTGGGTCAGTCACACATGGCCAATACCCGATCCGTCTAATAGGTATGGATCGGTGTCAGTACTGATCCTGAGTACACGTAAGATATTAATAAGATGTGTATTAAATTGGTTTAGCGGAGCACACCACATACTACTTGGTATGGTACAGTCTTTCCTCAAGTCCCTACTATGAACACTTTCGTTATGTGAAGCCCGGCAGTGTGAAAAGTGTCCTTTAGATGCTGGTGCGGTCCTGTGGGGATTCGGTGGTTTGGAGATGGCTGGATGGCTGAGTTCCCTTTGTTTTTGCATAGCTCTGATTTCTTCTTCTGAAGACAGCGAGGAGGGCAACTCGGAGGACGTCGAGTCATTAAAAAGCGTGAGTGACTCATCTGAGGAACTGGAGGAAATGGTAAGGATTCACTGCTACATGACTGAAATGAGCATTTAAAAACATACAAGGTACTGATTAACGCCTCTTCAACCCCCAGAAGGAAGACCAAGAGTCTCACGTTAAAAGGGAAAGTGAAGATAAAACAATCAAGATCGATATCCCTGAGGTTCTTAAGAAGAAGCTGGAGGATGATTGTTACTATATCAATAAAAGGAAAAAGGTGCAGATCTAATTGCCTGGTAGATGACCTTTGGTGGCTAGTGGACCTAGCTGTGTAGGAGCATAGTAAATAAATGTTTAAAAGACTTTTCTGTGGTTCTTTGTCATAGAAATGTTTTGTAAAGACTTATTATTATATGAGATATTGTCTTGCTGGATTCTAACCTCCCTCACTAAGTATTTAGTTCTCGTTTGTTTGACTAAATAAGCATTTGTTGTCAATCAGCTGGTGAAGCTTCCCTGCCAGATGAATATCGTGAACATCTTGGAGTCCTACGTGAAGCACTTCACCATCAACGCGGCCTTTTCTGCCAACGAGAGATACCGGCACCCCCAAAGTGTGACTCTTGCTGGATCTAACCCACACTATGTTCCTCCCGAAAAGAAGTGCGTTTCAGTGCAGAGCTGTTCAAATGTGGTGCCCCCTAGTGCTTTAAAGAAGCATTGTCTTATTTTATTAATGTGTTTAGATAATTTTTAATGAAACAAACTTGTTGATTCAGAAGATCAGGGCTTGAGGACTTGAACTCCATATTATAGAAACCTGGACTTAAATCCAGAGAACGCCTTTGTCTTCTACCTTACTATTCATCTGTCCTGTAACCAAATTAGGCAGGTATCTTTCCGCAGGTGTTTCTGTGAGCCAACCTCGTCTCATTCACTTTTTAGTTGGCTACCCCTGTGTGTGAATTATCATTGTTTATATTTTGGTTTTGTAGAATACATGTCATTAGGAAGATGGCGGTGGGATCTGTATGAGGATTTTTGCTGCTGCATCACTGTTCTTCCTCTCCGTAAGCATGCTCCTGATCCTCATTGTTCTTGTCTAGTGAGGAGCTCTGCAAGGAGATGGTGGACGGGCTCCGCATCACGTTTGACTTCACGCTCCCGGTGATTCTCCTGTATCCTAATGAGCAAGCTCAGTTCAAGAAGGTCAGCTCATCCAAGCTGTTCATGCCCATTAGGGATGCAGCCACCACTTCCGGAAGGTAAGGGGTAAATGTTTCGGACAGCGTCTTGTATGGCGGTCCTTCCTGTCGTCATAGGACCATGCTTGATATGACTCCTTTCTGGTAGCTGCCTCAGAGGGAAATCTTGACCTCAACTTTGGATGGATGAGTTCACATGAAGCTCATTGTGTGTTCCTGACTGCTTTTGGAGGAGCTTATGGAAATTTATTTGTAGTCCTAGATCATAGCACATAAACTACTGCTGTTCAGCACATTTGTTTTATTGACCAAGCACTCTGTGTATGGGCTGCTCCTGACTTTACACATTGATGTATGCACAGAACTTGCTTATTTTTGTGTGCATTATTCAAAAAGCCATTGTCTCCCATAACTGCTGCAGTTCCTCTAAACTTGGAATGTGCATTCCTTTTGATCCTTCTTTGGCTAATGACAAAGGCAGCAGTCGGCTCCACCAATCACGGTCTCCTCTCTCTTCTGTGGGGCAATGAGCGTGATTAATTGGCCAAATAAAAGTGGATCTGTAGAGGAACATTTTCGCTAAGGAGTGCTTAGTGACAATTTTGCTGAGGTTTGAATAAAGCCTGTTAACCTGTCTGGCGATTGAGTTCCCAGTGAGATACTCAAGTCATTGATGCCCTCAACCTGCAGGAATAGCTTTACTTGGGTGTCATAAAACTCAGTACGTTTTGTTCCTCTTTGGAATACATGGCACAAAATAATTTCTCTTCCATCCTTTTCCCTACCCATTCAAATAACATTTAGGTTAATGCTGGATTACCTGCCACATTGTCTCTAAAATCTAATCTGTTTACATCTGTATGTCATTTGTTTTTAGCTTTTTCTTTCTTCTGTGCGTGTCCTGTTTCACGCGACATTTAGCAGACCCTTTTCTACCAAGCAAGGTACAAGTGAGCCTCAGTAAGTTGGGTCAGACAGTAATGCCAGACTGCTTACTGCGGTGTAAGTTTCCATGCCAGTGAGACAGTTCTCCCCTCCCCTGCGCACCCGCCCAGGATGCTGCGCGAGGCCTCCCCCAGCTCCCCAGGCCTGAACCCAGCCACGCCACTGGGCTCCGACTGCCAGCCAGCCCCCAGCGAGCCCTCCACTCCCAAACGGCGGCGCGCCGAGTCAGAGGCCCCCGTGTCCCTGCGCCGTTCCACGCGCCACACCTCCGGCGGGGACCGGCTCTCTGACTCCGGGGCGTCTCCCCAACCCAAGAGGCGGCACTCCGAGATACCAGCCTCTCTGCCGAGATTCATCCTCAACCTGGAGAAGAGTATGTGCCTGGACTCTGTGTGCCCCTCTCTACTGTCACTCTGTGAGGGATAGCCTTGTAGAGCATTTAATGTATCCATGTCACGGTATTTCTGCGGATTGGAGAAGGAGCCGCTTGCTGCAGTGCCTTCTGCCTCAGTGTCTGTGTTGTAACCTCTGTCTCTGTGTCTCGATAAGAGACCCCTGTTGACAGCGGCTCCTCCTCGCCCTTGCCCCTGACCCCCAGTAAAGAGGGCAGTTGTGTCTTCTCGGCCCTGGAGAGCAGCAGGAGCAATGAACTCAATGAGGTTTGTGGCTGTGTGTGTGAAAGAGGGTGTGCGAGTTGCATGTGATAAGCCAGGATAGAGGAAACTAGATGGCTGCTAGCTATACTCTCATTTGCTTACCCCCACTGTGCAGTTTCTCTCCTCGCCACTAAGCATCCTGTGACTGGTGATTTGTAGGTCCTGAGCTGGAAACTCACTCCAGAGAACTACCCCCAAAGTGACCAGCCGCCCCCACCATCCTACATGTATGGCTCCCAGCACCTCCTCCGCCTCTTTGGTGAGCTCCTCCCTGACCTCTAGTGGTCATGTATGAACCAACAGTTAAATTTTCAGTGCTGGAAGCCTGCTACCGTCAGTTCATGGGCTGCTGGCCTTTGGCGTGTGCTGCTCCTTCATCCGCCCATTTGCCCTGCTCACTGTCAGCTCTGGGGGGTTTTCCCCAGAAGGTGCTGAGTGGCTTTTCAGTGTTATCTAGAATGTAACTGGAATAAATGTGGCTCAACTGTGTGTGTGTGTGTGTTTATTTATTCTTTTTTTTTTTGTAGTGCATCCTTGTGGTTATAACAGTTTGTTTCATGACATGTTCTGCTGGGGCTTCGTTTCAGTGAAGCTTCCGGAGATCCTGGGGAAGATGCACATCCCTGACAAGAACCTGAGGGCCCTGGTGAAGCACCTGGAGCTCTTCTTGGGGTACGCCGAGAGGACCTGCTCTCTCATGCAGCATCCTGTCCATCTCCTACCCTGTGGTCTAGCCGTTTCTTTAATTTGAATTGTTACTGTAAATGGGTGGGACGACATGCCAAAGTTAGCTCATTTATCTGGTAATGGGCTCACACAGAATTTACTTAACTTAAGTGTATAACTAATTGCCCACATTTGCATAATCATCAAACCCAGTAGCTTGGAGACGCCTACCGCACCCCCTGTAGCAGTGTTTGTAGTGTGGATGTTCAAAGATATTTTCCGAAAAGGAGCATGGGTGTTCTGGTGGAAATTCCCATCTGTCTGAAATACAACACACATCAGCTAGTGGAGTAAATCAAGTATGAGTCATTTATGGAGTTTTAAGTGAATTTAAAATGAATTATGGGTGGCTTCAGCCACACAAAACATTTATATTCGCATCCCCTGGCCCTTTGAGCACCATGGTGTGACCCATTAGCCTTCAGTCATCTCGTAATGAATACGGCTGGATCTGTTATGGTCGATGCAATTTTTGTTTTCAGATTTTATTTCAGACCTTTTCCAGTAAGAAATGGCAAGCATAAGTAGTTCTGAAACCATTAAAAATGATGTCAAAGATCGCCGTGACAAGTGTTTTATACAGCTCTGTCAGAAGGACAGAAGCCAGTAAGGAGAGGAAACAATGCTGTAGATTTTAGGAGAGAGAAAAGGCCATTTAGATGTGATGGATTAACTGTAAGGTCAGCCAGTAGTGAGCCTGTCTGCCACTGCTGCATATACTGTGCGGGTCTGTGCTGCTTCCATGGCTTACAGGGTATATCCCAGGGTCTTGCTCACTGGACACGGGATAGATGGGTTTTTAAAGCTCTGTGGGTCATTGCTTGGCTTAACCCAGTGGAAAGTGGGATATTAACTCTTGAAAATCCCATGATTGACAGCAGAGAGGGTGGACTTTAAGGCTTTCCTCCATTGCTGTTCATCACAAAGAACTTTGTTTGAAATTGTGAGTAGAGGAAGGACACATGCTTCTGGATCATCTCTTCAAATCTGAATCTAGTGGATTGCTTTATAGTATCTGACTAGCTTTGCATGATAGTGATTAATATATGGGACAGGTATTCCTTTAGAGATGAAGCATGGATTTCGGGACGTTCAGTTATGTTGGTTAAAACGTACTTCAGTCCTTCCCAAATGCGTAGAGCTAAGGAAGATTAGTGGAGTTATGCAAGCTCCATTCGGGGCAATAATCCTTAATCCTGCCAAATGATCTTCAACTGGCAGCAGCTGAAGGGATTTTCTTTCCCTTGTTCATTAATCAATGTGCCGTTAGTTTTTTTTAAAGGCTACTGGGTGCTGCCGTCCAGTGAGGTGCTAAAGATTTCTCTGCCAGCTGGTCCAGATTTCCCCTAGCTTGGTTTCTAAGAGAAATCGTTTGGTCTTGCATGTCAAGCCTGAGAAGAGAGGTGTGTAGGAATGATTTAAAATAATTTTGAAGCTGTATGTGAGAGTTGGTGAGCGATAGTAACTGTCTCTCTGCCTGTCTTAATTCCTGGTCCGTTGCAATAGCATTATTTGGGTACTGTGTTTGTTGGGTAGAAGGTGTTTTCCAGTTTTCCCGATTTCTTTGCTGCCATTAGATTAAGATCTGTACAGTGGAAATGTGATGGTGAAATTTGGGGAGATGTGACAAAATGCCAGATACCAAGATCACACAGGATTATTTTTGGTTCTGTCTGAAAATGTCCTTCCAAATTTTCCTTTAACAGTTGCCTTTAAGTTGGTGTACTGTGAGATGTTCTATAAGCGTGTGAATCTACCGTCCTGTGCATGTAGTTGTGCTTCTTAAGTAACTGGCTCCTATGGTTTAGTGAAATGGTGCGTTCCAGTTACCTCGGAGGTCGTAACTCGTAACTGGGAATGACATCACGCACGAGTTCACCGTGTTCCAGTAGATCAAGTCGGAAAACCGTTTAGCGATGCCGGGATGACTACAGTACCAAATCGCGAGAAATCCCAATATCACAGTATTTTGTGCATAAAAACACCCTAGCAACATGTCCAC
>JAODKL010000036.1:23801984-23819753 GCA_026780765.1 Petrocephalus schoutedeni
TTTTTTGGTCCCAAGAATAAACATGTTTGTAGAACAGTTCCCATCAGCAAAGTTTTTTTTCCCCCGTTCTCTTCTCATTCTGCCGGTACGTGTTTGATTTTCCTTGCTTTTATGCCACTAAAGAAAGTTCTATGTAACATTTCTTTTAAAAAGATAAAAAAAAAAGTCATTCCAAATTTTGTGCACGTTTGGAATGTGTCGGTGTTTCAAAACCAGTTACACTGATAACCCCCTCCCCCCGCCAAGGGAAAAAAAAGATTCTGGGATGTTTTATATGAAAGCGAATTTTCCTCCATTGTCATTTGCAGGTTGTTAGCTTTTTTTGTATGATGCAGCAGTAACCTTCTCATGCAGGTTAACAGAATGTAAGGAATACGTTCTTGTGTAATATAAAGAGGTGCATTCATAAATATCAGCTTAGTATACTTAGTATTTTTGTATAGGGAAAATATTGTGGGTAATACTGAACTTCAGCTTCATTGCCACTGTCTGTTGTGAAGACATTACTGAATGGCATTTTGATAACATACAGAGCTAACATTAATGGTCCTTGTTTGAATGTGTATGGGAGAAACAAACGACTATCATCCAAAAGTGCTTCCATGGGCCTCATTTGACTGAAACAGGGACAATTTGAGAAGGTTGTTTTATGTTCTTTACTGTTTTATGTTGTTTTAAGATGGGTATCTGATTACCACCAAGTTGACCATTAAACATTAGTGAGCAAAATTGCCCTTACTGCTACATTTGTCAGAAGTTTTAATCTCCATCCAACAAATAATGGCTGCACTCCAGTATAAAAATGTGAAAGACTGTACTATATGAGTAATTAATGCATCAAGAAAGGCTTTTGGATTTTAATGTTTAATGTAGCTGTCCAAAGCTTAGTCGTCTGGGAAAAGAACATTATGAAACCCATACAGAATGAAGCTGAAATGAGCTTTATCATTTTGGGTTGTAGCTGTGGCACATGGTGGCTGTGACTTACAGCAGTGTTTCACATTAATATTTCAGTGACGTTTTAATGAGCTTTTCTTTACAGTGATAGATTCTTGGTATTTAAACTGAATTTTTTTTTTATCATGTGAGTGATAAGCTGTTACTAGTACTTACTGGTACATATCTGCAGATTTAATCAATATCATTTACAGATTTCTGGAAACCTATGATGAAGCACATAAATATGCAATTTATACAAGTTGAATGGGAAATGGAATTAAATAGTGTAAGGTAAATTGCAAACCTTTAATGATGAAAGAGATGCATGTATTTTAACCAAATGCAGATCTGCAGAAAAGAATATCATTCAAACAGGTTGTGGTTTCTTTCAGGTCAGATCAAACCAACTTTATCAGTAGCTGGAATAACTTGCGTTTTATTTAGTGTTATTAAAATGGATGTTTAGAACTAGAAGATACTTACGGTGCTTTTCTCACATTTGTAATCAGAACATTTTTGTCAACATATTTTTCCAGTACACAAAATGCACTATATGAATTGAATTTTGTGTGTGTGTGTGTGGGGGGGGGGGGGGTTATATATATATATATATATATATATATGTGTGTATATATACCAAGGTTTGTTTAACAACAGGAATAGTATATTTGTCTTTGGTATTTGTTCTGTCTGTAATCTCCAAATTTTAGGTATTTCAGTAAAATTTTCGGGTAGTTGAAAACTGCAAAGAATTTGTGGCCAAAAAGCAATCCAAAAATTTATGAGAATACTGCAGAAAATAGTTTTTCCCCATTTAAAAATAAAGGTTCTTTGCTGAGTCTGGAATTTTTCTTCCATGCATCAACTCTACGGAATATTCTACTACTGTGTAACATACTTTACCAATCACTTCACCAATCTTTATACTGTAAAGATTGTGTATATAATTATATGTATGTGTGTGTGTATATATAATCAGTGCCACATTTCTATTTTTAAAATTCATGTGAGTAAATATCCCATACACAAGGGCAGATGTGAAACTCGCAAACACAGAAAGAGGAATTGCGTGCACAGGCATCAATACTGTCCTTTTTCCTTCTGAAATGTTTTTTTCCTTCTTGATTTGATCGTTATTGATAGTCGATTACCTTTAGCTGTTCTCTGTGCTCAAGTGATACAGCATTTCTGATAAAATCTGAAGGGCTGTAGTTTCAAAACTATTAGATGTAATATTTGGGATTTGGAGTTTGGTTCAGGAGTGTCTGTGATTTTTTTCCAGTGAACTCTGAGAGGGTGACCTGGCCTTATAATTATGCAGGAATAGAGATTGAGCTTAACCTTGTTTGGCTGATTTAGCAAGTTTTTAAAAACATGCTGATTGTTAGAAGGCAGGCTTAATGTTCTTAAAAACCATGCATGATGATGGGATGGCTACAGTTAGCTACCTAAAGCACGCTTGATTACCAAATAATAAATGAGTCCATTTATCCACGAAAATCAGTGCAGCGTTAAATGGATATTGACTATCACTAGTGTGGATTGTTTATGAAAAGATATCCATGCATCTTTATGCCCATTAACGTAGTGAAAATCACAAAATTATCCCAGAAGGAATGCCCCGGGGGGGACAACTTCATAATTTAAATGCAAAGAGCTATTTATTTGGGGTGGGGGGAAAATAAATATTGAATGGTACATGCTCTCTAATTCCTATGCCCCTGTGCACAGTCCTAGGTCCATTTTGGTTCTGTAGCCTACTGTTTTACTTTGTGCATGTGCAAGCTTATAGCTTGTTCAAAAAAAAAAAGATTCCTTCCTACAAGGTCTTCTTTCTGCTGAATCTACACTGCTGAATTTACTTGGAGCTGCTGTTCCTGTAAGATCACCATTACATTTGAGTCTGATTGCTTTCTAACCTAAACAACAAAGCATTCAGGGCACAACATGGTCTGAGAGTGATTAATGTTCACCTTTACTGATTTTCATGCAAAGAAAACGGGTCATTAATATTCAATGGATGAAGAAAATGCCAACAAACAAAAAAGCCTAGTACATTACATATTTATGAAATTGATTAGTGGGAGATTTAAACTTCAGAATTATCCATTGTCATGCAGATGCTGTTGACCTGCTTACTGACGGACTAACAGCTAAGTGAATGTATGCAAGCTACTGGCCTGCTGTGTTTCGGGGTAGCATGCCGGCTCACGCCTAAGCACTGAGGCCTCACTCCTCAACGATTGTGGGTTTGATTCCTTGCCCCAGCTCCTTGCGCATAGCTGGCATATTCTCAAGTCAAGTCAAGTAAAGCTGAATTGTCATCTCAGCCATGTATAGCGCACACAGGGAAAGAGAATGATGTTTCTCCTAAACCCACTGTGAAACTTTCACGACAGCACAGAAAAACACTGAAGGCAGGCCTATGGAAAAATATGGTGCCAAAAATCCTGTATAATTAAGTGAAGGAGAGACAGAGGGAAGACTAGCTATATTTTTGACAGGACAGGACAAGACAGCATTAGGCTCAGTACATACTGGGAAATGAGTGCATGGAAGCTCTGTCAGTGCTTAACATGGAGATCAAAGGCGTGTTTCGAGCTGAACGCTAGTCTCCGAGGTACCCTTAGAGTGGGACTGTTTGTGCCAGTGCATACCAGTTGAGGGGCTGGTATCCTGTCCAGGGTGACCCCTGTCTCATGCCCTCTGCTTTCAAGCGTGGGTACTGGGTCAGTGCTTTTGGATGGTTTGTTTTGTGCTGTGGTTGCCCCTGTGTTCATTTTTTGTTTTTAGATTTCAGTTTGATAAAGGTGTTTTTTTTTTTCAATCCAGTATTTATTTCTTATACATATTACTGATATTGCCTGTGCTGTCTTGCCTACCAGTATATGTGGTAAGTCAGTTCCACCTTTTTTTTGGCATTTATGTGGGCTCTCCCCTGAATAGGACTCTGAGCAGGAGGCATTTAATGCTATTTTGTAGTGGAGTACAGGTTACAGAATACACTCAGTGGCCGATCTATTACATAGGCCTGGTCAGTACCATGTAGCACCCACTCTGGCCTCCAGTACCACTTCATGGGTGCACAGAAGTGTGTTTCTGTCCTGTTAGCTTTAATGAGTCTGTCCACTCTCTTCTGATCCCTCTTATTTGGCGTCATAGCCCACAGAACTGCCACTGATTGACATTGTTTTTATTGACATTCTACTGCATAGACAGTGACTCTCCCTCCTGACCCTGTCTGTGTGGTGTCTGTATTCAGTTACAGCCACATGATTTGCTATTTGGCTGACCAAGTGGGCGTACTTAAAAAAAAAAATTATTATTGCTGAATTTTGGCCATTATACTTTGGTGCTAGAAATTGTTTAGCCATCCATATCTGTGGTCATTTTAAGCATATTTATGAACACTGCATGTTTTGAAAATAGCTAGGAACAGAGGGATGATGTGAATGGATATGCTGACCATGCTAGGGTCTTATTCCGATACTTGTAAAGAATATTTGTGAAGAAACTGTAGTTGTGCTATAAATTATACATAGGAAAGGGGACAGTTTTCATTCATAGCTGTCAGAGTGGCTTTGCAGCACAGTGCTAAATGCTCTTCTCCAGTGACTGCCTGAGTAATAAATGAGCTTTGAAGATGGTCCCTTCTCCCACGTGGAATGTGCTCACCAGGTAGCCGCTTCTCACCGTCTGCGGAATGAGACAGCGCTCAAGCCACGAGAGATGGATGAACTGTAGCATGTTAAACCAGCTGTGAAATATGGTCCCACAGGCATGTGGCGGGGGCTGAGGTAAAGGCATCTGATGGTGTTATACATAAAACCGGCCGGTCATGCTCGATACGTAACAAGTGCTGTACATATCCCATAATTCAAAGCTTTCTGGCACCTTTTTTAAATTTGCATATGGTTTCTGTAATGTCTAACATCTCAGTTTACATTTCAGTTTCTTTTAGGCTTAGCTGCCAATTTCCACCCCCCATGTCATGTTGCACGAAACCTGAACCCCCCTTTCCAGGGTACCCCCCTGATGACTCAGCACTGGCCGTCTCTTGCTGCCCCTTGCAGACCCCCCCAGAGACTATACACCAGCTATTTTGCTACACCATAGCTGAACCTAGTTATTCAAACCCATGAACTGAACACTCTACTCAGAAATCCTATCAGTCTTTCACAACCATGTATACAATACGGTGCTGCTCTGGGAATGGAGTGCATCCCAGAAAACACAGGGCCCAAGGCTGGAGACATCTTGGAGAGGATGGTGGTCAATCATAGGCCACATACACATACAAATCGCATACTATGAACAATGTAGAGATGCCAAACTATCTAATGTGTAGAAGGATCCAAACCCACAAGCTTAGAAGTCTGAGGCCACAGTACTCCCCAATATTACCAAAAGGCAATTGAACTAGCATGACTGTCTTATCTTACTAACATGAAATGTATTTAACTGATGTATCAGAACACTCTAATGCTCTCCATATAGACAATTTGCCACAGAATTATTAAGGGTAATGTTTTTCTTAAGTGCAAGTAATTTAATGAGTGTAGAGTGCGCCATCATATTTTTATGCTACGATTATACCATAGAGAAAGTGTCAAATGCTGAAATGGATGTAATGGCGAGAGCTTAATGCAGTTTAAAAGTTGGATGAGCCATTAATTCCTGCACTTACAAATGTGATCCTACCTCAGGACACAATGCCTCGAAGGTATCATGTTGAGATGGGCAGAACTTCAAAAACGGCCAGCCAACATTGATCGATCTCACATCTCGCTTACTACAAGTACAGTTCAGAGAGGGACAGATGGTCGGTGCGGATCTGTTAAAATAAAGCCGGCAGCCGTCGACCTCCGCACTTTTTTCAGCCGCCAATGGAGCAGGAACCTTCAAGAGAGAGCGCAGCATCAGCGTGCAATAACCCCGATTCCACGGCACTCCGGGATACCGAAAGCATGGCAGCGGGTGACCCGGACCAGGCGGGGTGAGTGTGATTGCCCTTTTCTATTTTCATTCATTTTGCTAAAAACAGGGGGAAAAGCACATTAAAAATTTTATTTATAATAATATTACATTTTTCTTACTTACTAGGACGTACCCTGTAGTCTTAAAAAATCTATGCGCAATGCTGGATTTGGTTGTTTAAGGCAGTAATGCCTGTGTGACTTGTATTTGTGAACATGAAGCTTAGCACGTTGCCTGTTTTACTGGCTTTGTATTGACGTTAACAGTCAATTGACCTCAATGATTAATCATGAGTAATTGATCACTTATGTACTCAGGACATATGTACTCAGAGGCAATGCAATTATTATTAATGGTAGAGTTACATTTGGCATCGCATTATTGCTTTAGGGACAAAAAGTCAAGAGAAAATATTTTATTTTAGATTTCATCCAAAGCAGCATAATCATTTATAGTAAATCAGTAAAGAAATCTTAATTCTGAACAGAAGCTTGAACAGAAACCCAGATGGGAAAGATTGCAGAAATAGACACAGACGTGACATATCTCCACTTACTAAGTTAAGTGCAGTGCTCATAGTTTTTGTGTCCCTGGGAATTTGCATATTTTGAGTTAAGTCAAATACCCTTTGATGGCGCACCACTTCTGAGTGCCAGCAGGGGCAGCAGTCGTCTGATGTAATGTCATTATAAACGCCCCTCTTGGATTTCATTTATTTGTATGAGCGGTAAAATTTACATTCCACTGATGTCCACGAAACATTGTTAAGTAAAGATGCCAGCGTCTCATCGCCTCCTGCTACAGGAAGGAGGTGCAGTGTGGGTGTCCCACACTGTGTCACAGATGCAGGCCGACAGAAAGGTCCACAGGCATCCACCATTGGCCTTGTTAACAAAAGAGGCAAACGACCACACAGGCTGCCTGGCACAGAAGACAGACTTGGCTGCTCGAAGCCGCCGTCTCGCCACCGTGATCCCGGTAGTCTTTCCCTACAGAAATTGATTTTTCCTCCTGCATTACAGATAATTGCTGATCACGTGGAATTCAGTCCTCTCTGGAGGCCTGGGGGAGGCTTGTCTGCGTATGGCAGAGTGCTCATATCAGATATCTGGGGTGTGATTGCAGGAAGTTTGGCTGCCTGAAATTTACTGCCCAGTGGCTAATAACCATCCGTTAGGGTTGGGTTCATAACTTTGCCGAATGAGATCCTGTCATCTTTTGAGTTTGTAGGTTTCCTACTGCTACCTTTGGTTCGACCAAAGCAGGGTTTGGCACTTGCTGTTAGCTGCTCCCAGTGATGGTCTGAGACAAATCTGAGACTGAGTATTATAAGGGTATTACATTTTCTGCTTATCTTAAATAATAAAAATTACTAATATTAAATATTCAATAAACAATAATCAACAAAGATGTCAATAGTTGTCTCAGAACACAACCATCCACATTCCAACCACTTAAACAGCACGGTTAATTAATTGACATTCAGGCATGCCCAAATGTGAATGAATGAATTGTAAATTGCGGAAGATTTATCATACTCTAATGTACCGGTCATCTCTGAAGAAAAGTGGCTCTAGCAGCGCTGGCACGCAGTGAGTTTTGTTTACAGGGGCTCTTTGCATGAATATTCTGACTATGCCTCTGCTGCCTCATTTACCCAGGTAAACATGTTAAACATTGCTGTAGAAACCGCCGAGAGAAGAGTTTCACTATGATGCTGCCCTTTGACAAGCTGAGTGCACTTATGAAGGAGCAAGAGAGGAAGTGTAGTAAAAGAGCAGATATTAAATGGGTTTAGCAATTATGTGCTCTAAAACCATACACGTTCTCTGCAGGTCTGATTACACAAAATTCATTGTCTAATTTTGGTAATTAATAGTTTTTGAAGATCCCCCAAGGCATGCTAGAGGTTTTATGTTTTGATTTGGCATGATGGGCAATTGGACTAACTTTAATGTCATAACGTTTATTTTACATGTACTGTAGGATAGAAAAAGCAGCAAGACTGACAACTAGGTAAATTTGAAAGTAGTCTTACATAAATTTGCACCAAAGGTATTTGGTCTCCTGGCCCAAAGCAGCATTTAAGCACTCACTGCATTCTCTGTCGTTCTGCATGGTGCTACTCTCATCACGCTATGCAAAAGAGTCCATCTGAGGGACTGTCTGCTCCATTACCTCCTGCCACATTTCATGGGGAAGCCACTCTTCACCCAATCACTCTTTGAGACATGAATATGAAATATCTTCAGTGAAGAATCTGATTGGAATTTTTTCTGAATTTGTAACAATTCACTGTTCTTAAGGAAAATGGAACATGGAAAATATGTTTTGATATTTGTTTCAATGTTACCTAGAAACTGGATTTTAAAATAAGATAAAAAAATAATAATAATATAGATACTGTACTCTCTAGTTCAGCATAGATTTAGTGTATTTGTGTTTATATTATTATCATTAATGATACATTTATTTAGCAGACAGAGTAGGGATGTGAGGACAGGACCATCGAGTTTCCCTGGAGCAGCTGGGTTTATGAGCCATGCTCGGGAGCCTCATCCCTGGAAAAGTCGAAACCACCAGAGAGCCAATGGGGTCAGGCCTGTTAGGGATTAGAACTGCTGTGGTGCTGAGGCGTCCCCCACTGCACGCCATCACTTGGGTCCTAATCTGAGGTGGCCCATCAGGGTAGGTGCGTGGAATGTCTTGTTTCTCCAGCATGATGACTATCTTCCCCTGCTGTCGGGGGAGTTTCATAATTATGGCATAAGATTAAGACACTTTTTTGGTGTCTTGGCTGTTGTCTCAGTGTATACTCTGCTCACGGTGAGTGATATCTCGGTGAGGGAGACATTTTATTCGCAACTTCACTTGGTGGTTGATGGGTGCCCACAAGGTGACACTCTTCTGGTCATGAGTGACTCTGGCACTGATAGGGCTGGCTATGAGGATTGTGTCCCCACGGGTCTGGTGACTGTGATGAAAGTGGGTCCATGTTCCTTGACTTTGCAAAAGGTCAAGGACTGCGGATTGCTGGATCCTGGTTCCAGCGCCCAGAGCCACATCGTTGGTACTCCAATACTGGTGGTGTGGTGAAGGAAATTGGTCCCCATCCTCGTGGACAGACACTACAGGCTCCTCCAGAATTGCAGAGAAATGCCCAGTTTGTGCATTATGACTTATTGCTGCTATTCTAATAATTCAACTTGGGTCCCATAAGTTAACACATACTAGGAAATTTAGGCTGGATTTTGCTAGACTCCAAGATCAAGCAGCTTCTAATGAGTTTGCATGCAGCTTGTGTGAGGAACTTGCAGACTCGGGTGTAACAGCTGATATGACAGCCTAATGTGATGTGGGTGATCTTCTGTGACTTTCCGAGGTTGCTGAGGGTTGTGTTGGTGTTACCGGTGTTTCCAGAAGGAGGTGTTTCATCTTGCAGGGCACCCTGGATATTATGGAGAGGAGTCATAGCACACGGCTTGACAGCAACTCCAGTCTGTACCGGGAACTGAGAAGGATGACTGCAAGGACTCTGAGGGCAGTTAAGGAGGAGTTTCTTAGAGTGATTTGTTGATCAATTGACACACCATCCCTGGTCTAGCAACCCCTAGAGGA
Organism: Petrocephalus schoutedeni; assembly: GCA_026780765.1. Lineage (NCBI taxonomy): Eukaryota > Metazoa > Chordata > Actinopteri > Osteoglossiformes > Mormyridae > Petrocephalus > Petrocephalus schoutedeni. The sequence goes on from JAODKL010000036.1 coordinate 23,811,519, forward strand.
ATCGAAGCATTACATTTCCGAATCTGTTCCTTGGAGAGTCGCAGTCAGGGCGAGTGATTGCTGTGCAGAGTGGAGGCAGTACATCTGCATTCCAGTTGATTCTGGGGTTCATTGGGGTATGTTCTTACTCCTACTATGTTCAATGCTTGCATGGACTGGGCATTGGACAGGGTTGTGGGGTCCAGCGGCTGGGGGCATCTGTTAGTCAAGAAAGATTCACTGATCTTGACTCTGTCAACGATATTGCGATCTTCACGGAGTCAATGGAGGCTGTGATCAGGGCTCTCAAAAGATTGAGCGAGGAATCTAAAACTAAGATTCAGGCCTTTAATAACCTCTTAGGCACAGTCATGAGCAATGTATCTGCGGTGAGAATGTCTGCCGCGTTGAGAGGTTCACTTACCTCGGTAATGACATTCATGTCTCTGGTGACTCTGTGAAGTCAGTAGTACAAGTCTATGAAGTCAGTAGATGGATTGGGAGGGCATGGAAGGTCGTGAGGTTCCTGGAAAGGGGTGTGTGGGGTTTCTGAGATCTTTATAAGAAGACAAAGGTTCAAGTTGTTAGAGTCCTTGTTTTGCTGTATGGCTGTGAGACATGGACATCATCCAGTGATCTGAGATGAAGACTGGACTCCTTTGATAGTGTGTCTCTACAGCGAATCCTTGGGTACCACTGGTTTGACTTTTTGTCAAACAAATGGTTGCTCAGGGGATTCCAAATAAGACACATTACCTGCATTGTGAGGGAGTATCAGTTGCGGCACTATAACCATGTGATGTGATTCCTTGAGGGTGATCCTGCTCACAGGATCCTCACTGCTGTGGACATGAGCAGCTGAACGTTCAGGTAACACTTGGCTGTGGCAGATACATGGCCATTTCCGGAGGGTGGGACTGGACCATGTCACCGTATCGGCCTGGGGGGTTGCTATTGGGATCCTGAGATGTTTCATCATGCGATGGGTGCATCAACGTGCTGTACCAGTACATGATCCTCAACCTGACCTGAGTGGCATCCCATCCTGACTGTTCTTCAATTCTGTGATCCATGCTGTCGTTATGGACCCCGGTCACCCTGAGCAACATACCCTGATACGGGATGGATGAATGAATGGGTAATAGCAATGGACATCACAGTCATAATCATCATTAAAAAATATGAAATTAAGATTTCTCAGTCAGTTGGGGTAATTTAAAATCTTTTTTATGTTAGAGATGATAATATATGAACATTGTAAGAAGCTTCTATCCTATTGTATTCTATTCTATTATGGACAGCAGTTTACTTCATTTTAGTTAAATACACCAATAAACAACCTGCGGGTTCCTGGTTAAAGCAAAAAGGGGGTCTAATGGTCTAGTTTATAGCGCTAACCTAACTAACCCTAACCCTAAATTATCTTCTGAAAATATTAGGAATAATAAATTTGAAGAGTAAACAACCAGATCTTGCTTGACTCTTACATGTCATATTAATTTGACACTTGGAATGTCACTACTCAATAATATGCAGTGTTGCATAATGTGGGTGGGAATTTTCAATATTCCAGGGGTGGGGTGGGAACACTTTCAATATTCCAGGACTTCTGGAATCTTACAGGACATTTTCCTTGGGCTACAGGCTTATGGACCAGGATAGTGATCCTGATTTGATTTTAGAGGACAAGTACGCCACACCATTGTCTCCTGGGGTATCAGGTCACTGTGGGACCACAAGGGTGATGAGTATATGGTGTGAAATAACTGCAGCTATGGTTATTCTTTTCTCAGAATTTTTTTTAAACTTACGTATCCACTGATCACTTCAGTAGCATTTACATTTATAGCATTTGGCAGTTGCCCTTAGCCAGAGCGACTTATATAAGTGTTTAAAAACCCCATTAGTAAATTATGCATGTAATAGCATGTCAAAAAAAGGTATGCACTTTTCATTTTCTGCTAAATGAATCCCACAGCAGAAAGGCAAGGCACAGGAGAAGCTTGGCAAGCGGTCCCTAGGTGTGTTACCTAGCAACAGGACTCTCAGTCAGAGTCAGCAGATGACAGAACCCTGACTAAGACTGTCACTTTCAGAGGAGATCTAGTTAGAAGATTTCTTTTAAAAATCCAGATCTGAAGACTTAAGTATACTATGGACCACATCACCTCATATAACTTTTGGGACAAAGACATTTTCTTTTCATTTACCCCCCTGCTTCTCAGTTTAAAGTGCATATTTCTTTAATCTAAAGTTATTTTGGCAGGCAGGTGACATAATGGTTAGGGATGCGACCATGTAATCAAAAGGTTGGCAGTTTGAATTCCCAACACGCAAGTACTGCTGAGATACCCTGAGCACGGTACTATCCCCAAGCACTGCTCCCTGGGCGCTCAAGTAGCTGCCCCCTGCTGTGTCATGATGTCACATGAGTTAAATGCAGAGGACACATTTTTTTGTGTCTGATGTGATGCGTCAACAATGACAAACAATCACCTTTCACTTTATTTGCATACATTTCAGTTTCACCATGTAGAAATTACAACACTTTTTATACAGGGTCCCCCTCATTTCAGGGCACCATGTTTAGGATATGGCAACGGTAGGTATATTAAAAGCAATCATGTTTAGTACATTGTTGCATATCACTTGCATGCAACAACTGCGTGAAGTCTGCGATTCATAGACATCACAAGGTGCTGAGTATCTTCTCTCGTGATGCTCTGCCAAGCCTCTACTGAAGCCATTTTCATCTCCTGCTTGTTTTGAGGGCTTGTCCCTTTAAGTTTCTTCTTCAGCATATGGAAGCATGATCAATTGGATTTAAGGCAGGTACCTGTCTTGGCCATTCAAGAGTTTTCCATTGTTTAGCTTTGAGAAACTCCTGTGTTTCCTTAGCAGTATGTTTGGGATCATTATCTTGTTGCAGGACTAATTGCTGTCCAATGAGTTTGGAGGCATTTACTGGAACTTGAGCAGATCAGATGTTTCTATGCACCTCAGAATTCATTGTCTGACTGCTGTCAGCAGTTACATTAACAGTGAAGATAAGTGTGCCAGTGCCTGTGGTAGCCATACATGCCCAAGCCATGACACCCCCATTCCCCATCTAACGGATGAGCCGGTTGGTTTTACCAGAGGCTCTGATAGACAGCCACTGATATACACAAACGCACACTGATGAAGAGCAGCAGATATGATTAATTAGGCACAAAAGAAAGGAACCCCCCCCCCGTCGGATGCATGCACTCCAGGCATGGGGTACCACCAGGTCCAAAACAAGGCACATAAGACCAGGGACAGTTGGGACACCAGACAGAACAGGGCATATCTGGAGCACTGGTTCGGCTGACTGACATGGTCTGCACCATCCTGGGCCAAGGCCTGTTGACCCAGTTGAGGAAGGGCCAGAGCTGGAGAATGGCACTGATCTATTGTCCTCTGAGGCAGGCTAGTGGATGGCACCATGCAGGACCGCAGCCAATCTGGATGGCATGAGTGGGGTTTGTGGCCTCAGAATCCCCGCTGTGGTTTTCCCACATCATCCTTGGAGCTTTCAATTTCCCTGGAACTGGAAAATGTGGGGTTCACATGAGGCCTCGTTACCGTATGGGCACACAACAAGAGCAGGGACTGAAGGGTCTGGACCCAGAATGATGCCTACCAGGTCTCTTTCTAGATACTCCGGCAGGATAATCTCTGGGTCTTCTCCTACTGGGCTGGTTGACGAGACAGCAGTTGATGAGATGGGCACTGACATGAGGCAGGGGAACTGGGCTTTGGGACATTGTAGGGGAACCGGACTCCATGGATGCTGCAGAAGAACCGGGCTCTTGGAGAGGCATCAGCTGGTGGAACTGGCGTCGGTGACAAGACCGCAGGAAGGACAGACGTTGGTGGTGAGGTGAACACTAACCTGACTGCAGGTGACGTGGGTGCTGGAAAGACAGAAGGCAAGCCGCAACAGTACAGACACTGGTGAGGGAGAGGCTGGGGAGTCAGATGACTAGATTGGAGCAAGCTTCTCTGGACCAAGTGCCTGAGATGTGGGTTCATCTGGATGGGTTATTGGAGACTCAGGTTCCTACTGGACCAGGTGCTGGAGACACTGGCTCTTCTCAACATGGGCTAAGTGGTCCTCTCTGGGCTGGGAACCAGGGACATGGGTGAAGTGGCCCTCTCTGGGCCTGGTGTTGGAGAAGCAGCTGGCAGAGCAGGTACTGAAGAAGAAACTGGTGGGGCAGGCACTGGGGACTCAAGTGAAGCAGCCTCCTCAGGGCCTGAGACTTCCAATGTGTACAATGTGGAAGTGGCCTCCTCTGGGCCTGGGACTTACACTGCAGACGAGGCAGAAGCAGCCTCCTTGGGGCCTGGGACATGTGCTGTGGACACTGTGGAAATGGCCTCCTCAGGACATGGGACTTGTGCTGTGGATGCTGCAGAAGTGGCATCCCTGGGGTCAGAGGCCCACCCTGCAGAAGTGGCTTCCTTGGGGACAGAGGCCTACGCTGTAGACCTTGCAGAAGGGGCCTCCTCAGAAACCAACAGTGGATAAGCAACCGGTAAAGCGGGCACTGGAGAAAGGACTGGCAGAATCTGCACTGGAAACACAGGGTCTGGCGAGATGGGAATAGCATGTGTGGCCAACTTCTTATGCTTCTTTTCACGGGAACCAGGTGGGGCACTTACAGGGAGTGAGGTATGTCTGCTGGCCTCCTTGAGTTCTGGAATGGGCAACACAGTCCCCTTGAGTCTAGGGACTCTTAAGTGTCTATGGACTCTGTTTGGAGCTGGGGCAACAGTGGCCTTGGAGCTAGACACTGTGGCCATGGCAGTTGGGGAAACATGTTCTCACTGCAAAGGGAGTGGTGGACACCGGAGACACAGAGGGGACTCCTTTTGGACCAGAATCCAGAGTCAACGGCTCTTCCAGACTGGGAAGTGGGCTTGTATCGACCAGCTATGATACCTCTCTCAAGGCATTTGCAATCCACTCTGCATTTTGGGGATCCTAGATTGGGATAAGTACTGGCATCGCTGTCCTAATCTGCCAGAGAAGCACAACAACCTGTGGTCTCTTCCACGCGAAGGGCTCCCATTTCCTATGCTGGTCTTCGCTCCTACATTTTGTATCTTGCCTTTTTCCTACTCATACCTGGATGTTTTGCCCCCTTTTTAAGCCTCCTTCCTTACCCCTTCATGCTTTGGCCCTTGTTTTAAGCCTCCTTCCTTACCCCTTGTACCGCCACCTATTCTTTGTACCATTGGCTAGGACCAGGACAAGCGCACCATTTTCCATCTGAGCCCCCTTCTCTCGGGGCTCAGTGCCGGCCTGGTTTAACCTCCTGTTGAAGCACAGCTGTTCGGTCCTTATCCCTCCCCCTTCTGCTGGTGCACTGGCCTGGAAGGTGATTTTATTTCATTACCGAAGCAGAAGGGACAACGCTACCCCCACCCCCCCGCCCCCCCACAACACACACACGCGCACACACAAACACACATACACACACACTTCTCCCAGAGGCATCAGCCATGGAATTGTGGTGACAGATGAGTCTTGTTATCCACTGTGTCCCAGTTGCACAGCCTAAAGTCAGAACTGTGGAGCGATAACTGAACCTCTAGTAGAAGTCAAATAAAAATGGAAACAATTAAGCCCTGAAAGCAATGGATTTTGCAGACAATGAAGCTGGGCTCTTTGCATCTCCGTAAGTACAGTGCTGGACTTGTATTTTTGGGAGTAATAATCTCTGCATTTGGTCAGTAATCATCTGTCTTGACTAAAACAGTGCAGCTATAATAAAATCTTCCTAAGCATAAGACAAGTTATTGAAAATTACATTGCAGAAAATTACATTTTTTTTGCTATACATTTGGATTTGTGCTGCTATCTGTTGGTGACTTAAGGTTGGCATATGTTAAATAATAAATGAAGATTAATGTATTATAATGAGCATATTGAGCATATTTTGACACCCGGATTTCTCCAGATTCTTTATAAGCCACTCTTGCTGTAATACTGTTTCTATTGTGTGTGTGTATTATGAATATTTGGTGACTATTATTAAAATCTGACCTTACAGCATCAAATTTAACAGGCACACAGCAGTCTCAACCTGACACCGATGAGAGACATACAGAGAAACACCAAATTCCTCTCATCCTGCCCCTGAGCCGTGGCACATCCAGAGCTTAAAGGCAGACACACAGAAGGCAAGATTCAGACCCTGAACACAACATGGGAAAAGTATGCAAAGTCAACACACATTCAGTGAAGGGAAGGTTCAAACCCTGAACCCAACATAGGGAGAGCATGCAGGCTCAGCACACACACAGTGAAAGGAAGATTCAAACCCTGAACCCAACACGGGGACAGTATACAGGCTCGGCACACACACAGTGAAGGGAAGGTTCAAACCCTGAACCCAACACGGGGAGAACACTCAGGCTCAGCACACACAGTAAAAGGAAGATTCAACCCCTGAACCCCCCACGGAGACATTATACAGGCTTGGCACACACACATGCAGTGAAGGGAAGATTCAAACCATGAACCCAACATGGGGACGGTATATCAGCTCAGCACACACACAGTGAAGGGAAGGTTCAAACCCTGAACCCAATACGTGGATTGTATGCAGACCTAACATGCAGACAGAGAAGGCAAGATGCAAACATTGAACCCATAACTGACCCTCCCTAACAATGCAGGTAATGTGCCTCATTTGGGATAGCCTGAGCACCCGGTCTTTCAACACAAAGTGAAAACAGTATTTCAGGGTGGTTTATCAGAATGTCAAAATGGGAGCGAGAGAGGGAGCAGTGATCAGCACACAGCTGTTTTATTTCCCTCTGGTTTAAAACAAGTTAGCTAAATAATGCTCAGCTTTTTTTGTTCAAGTGATATTGTTCTTGATGGGTTTTGTATGAGACACAGAAAGATGTTACCTGTGTCCCTCTGCTTTGTGATTTTATTTTGTTTTCTCTGATTAGGCCATTAAACTCTATGAAATATTACTGATGGTATTAACTGCCTGCAATAGTAACAGTAGAATATTTTTCGCAGTGACCCTGTTACTGAGCGCACTGCCACACACTTATATATATATATATGTGTGTGCATGTGACTTGTGGTGCACACCAGAAAATAGAGCTCCCCGAAAGCCACTATGTAATTCAAACCCTGAACATAATCTTATAATCATGTCAGTGTAGGAAATAAAGATTCAAAAAATAACTATTAGACATCACAAAAGGTATTATGATTACATTGATTAAATGTAATAAAAGATTAAAATTGCAATCGGTTTGGGTTATAGTTAAATATAACAATACACATCTTGAAATATTAAACTCTGAATGGGCTAGAAGGCTGTAATTTCAGTACCACAAACTGTATTAGACGCCTATCATTACTGAAGCCATCAACCTTCCAGTTTTTTATGGGTGAATATGGACTTTGTAGACCTCAATTCAAATTTTGCAAAGCAGTCATTTTGTGATCCTGTACTGGATGTATAGTTGGAAGATGGGTGGATGGATGGATGAATGGATGGATGGGTGGATGGATGAAGCAGCCAATAATAATCATTCTGACTGGTGTGGCCTGGGTTTCTCCCTGTCCTCATTGGGCAGTTATTTCTGCTTTGTGCAGTGCACTGCTGCTTGTCTTGAGAAGGTAATTAATTGTCATTGCTGACACTCTGCAACACACAACAACAAAATGTGTCCTCTGCATTTAATCCATATGGGACATTGTGACATAGCAGTGGGCAGCTAATTCAGTGCCCGGGGTGCTGTACCTAGCACAGGGTACCTTCCTGGTCAGGGATTCAAACCAGCAACCTTTCAATCATTGACGTACTTCTCCATAAGTGTTAGGCCATCACTGCCATGTATAACTGTCTCTATGCTTGGTACTGTAGTTCTCAGGGGTTATCCCTGTGTGCTGTGCATTCTTGTTCAACCTTGGGCCAAGCAGGAGTTTTCATTCGTGCATCATACAGGTAAAACAAATCAGGAGCGTAATTAAGGGTTAATGCACTCCAAGCCTTGGATTATACATTTAAATTTAAATACATGGCTGCAGAGGCAAAGAAATCTAAATATACAAAGAAATCTAAATATACTGGCCAAAATTATTAGAAAATTTGGCATATTTAAAAGTAGGGATGTAACAGTATTGTAAATACCGTCGTACCGCAATAGCAATTTTTTTCGATACTACCGTGGTCACATGACTCGATAAAACGATAG
>JAODKL010000036.1:23840147-23876173 GCA_026780765.1 Petrocephalus schoutedeni
GGTTACCTTTCCTTTTCATTAACTCTCTGTTTGTAACTAACTTTCCATCATGATAAACTGCAGCAGGAATATTACCCAGATGAAACAAACAGCTTCTCCAGCATAAGCTGGTTGACCAATTTATGATAGCTGACCAGCTTATGGTGTGTTTTCACATGATGGTTTGATGGTTTAGCTAGCAACACCAGGATGACCAGCTGGTGACCTAACCAGAAAAACCATTAAAGAGCAGCAAGAGCTGGGACATGACCATCAAAGACCATCAAAGACTTTTCTTAGATCTTAGATCTGCTAAAACCAGCTAAAGCCAACTACCAGCACAAGCTGGATCTTTCAGCAGGGCAATAAGCTAAATATAGCAATACATGTGTGGCAAGTGTGAATTTATAACCTAAACATGTCTCTTTTTAATATATTAAATGTTTGAGAGACTGTTTTGGAGGGCCTGGAGTAGTGTAACTTTTTAATCCTGGAACAAAAGCCTTAAAATCCAGAAATCTATTTCAAGAGGTTGTTAAAAAAAAACAGGAAGCATTAAACTGGGTTTTTCCTTCGCAGGCTTCTGCAGCCTAAGATTCAGCAAAAGCCACAAGGTTCCACAGGATCTCTTCACTTCAGAAAAGAATGTTGGCTTGCTTTTCTGGGGGGTGTTACAGCAGAATCCTGACCTGCTAAATATAACAGCTGTTAACAACCATCTCCCTTCCTGGCCCCCTTTCTTCTCTAATGCACTACTCTGTGACCTTTCCCTAAACACCTGCCTCTCTGTCTCATAACATACTGCCAAACAGCACCTCACTCAAGCGGGCCAAAGATCACACAAATTATGACCAGAATATTAGGACGTATAATTAGTGAAAGTATGTCGGACTTTGACTCTGTGCTAGAAGACTAGAGGTTGACATGAGGAATGGGTTTAATTAAGGACGGTGAAAATTAATTTAACTTGAAGATCGGTGGGATGAAAATACTGGGTTAAGCTTTGATCCATATTAAAGGCTCCACATGATGGGTAAGGACCTGTAACCTAAAGGCTGCCCATTAAAATGCCTGAAAGTACTCTATGCTGCACTCCAAAGACAGTCTGAATTGCTCCAGTAAATTATCTAGGAGAACAAAACTGGTAAAATACTGTGGGATATTTTAGATAAAAATGTTAGATTGCCCAAAAAATACATACAGCAGTGTCTTTACATTTTAGTCCTACCGCACTATGGACATGTGAGCTAGTGCTTGCACTCTCCAGAATATGCAATACTGTCCAGTGATGTAGTGCTCAAGTCTGGTCTTGGTCCCGAGACCATTTTGTCACATACTCAGTCTTGTCTCAGAATTGAAAGCATTTCTGCTCATCTTGACTCGGTCTCGACCCCCCAAAGTCCTGGTCTTAACTAGGGCTCAGGGTTTCCAATTCTCACACATATGGCGTGACACTCACACTTCCAGATTTTCATACTCATGCCAGACATCCTATGGCAAATCTATACTATTACATTACAAACCAAAAATTAGCTACATCAAAAGCGTTGGGGTAGTTTATAGGCCCTACAGACTATTTACATATTCACATGTAAATGCAGGTGCATGGGTGTGCAGACTTGTCTCGAATTGAAAGTCTCACTCCAGCCAGCTGACCAAAGGTGGCCATCCTGAGGACTCTGTCCTTCAAGATCTTGGTCTTGAAATGGACTCAATATAGATGGTCTTGTCCCCATCTGTACTTAATAGTTTTCCAAAAATCCAGAAAACGGTGGTTTTTAAGAAAGCAACCTTTCTTAAAGAAGCTGGCTGCAATCAAGCATATCTGTGTATTATTTAACAGATTTCTCACTTGTAGGTTATAAGAGAAGAGTTTCCTCACGTGACTATCTGTATGAACACAAATGCTTGAATTCCACATATTTGCATCTGGCTCCACTCCATAATTATGGCATTTATTCAGATTCTTGAGGAAGCTCTTCAAGGTTCATTTAACATCTGATATAATATTCAGCAATAAACTACTTCTTGCAATGCCGGGCCAACAGACCTCAGTAAACAAAGCCGTGTAAAATTCCCTCTGATAATATAACATTTCTGCACACTAATTGGTGTAAGCTAGAATCTAAAAGCAAAAGACACTGATTGACATTGTCATGTAAACAATACAGCCATTTTTAACAACCTGAACACACCAAACGAGTCAATCTTACAACGTCTGTGTAACAAACTGGGGCTACCCATGCCCTTCTTAAGTTAGCCGGGATAAATACCTCAAAAACAAAGGAAGAAAAAAACTAAGGAAGACAAACGGACACGAGCCGCATGGCGTACCTGGCCACAGCTGCAGGAGGTAATGTAGGACCTCGATGTGCTTCTTGAAGTGCAGGGCACTAGCCAACTCCTCCGAGTCAATGAAAACCCGCTTGCTATGGCTGGACGCCTCTTGCCGCTGGCTGAGGAGCACTGGGCCGAAGCACACGGCCAGGTTCTGGCAGGTCATTTTGTTCACCTCGTGGTGGGAGGCCACCAGCTTCAGGTGGTCGAGCAACTTCCTCAGGGTAACCTGCCATTGACGAGAGACGTCGGATGAAATGATTCAAAATCATTTTAAAGTGCTCCACTACGAAAGCAAGGGTTTGTTTACATTTGTAATAGAATTCGTCAAATAATATAATCCAGGGCCCTAGGCAGATACCTCAACAGCTGAAATACATAAAAGATAACACAAATTTACATATAATTTATGCTCATGCCAACGACTACTACCTCCTCCGTCATATCACTTACCTTCTCGACCTCTGGCAAGATCTCCAGGAGACTGACGGTGTGCTCGGAGTCTGCGTGGTCATTCTCATTCCCGTTTGCACCGATCCGCAGAGGCCTCTTAGCCATAGAGTCTAGAACCGCTTCGTACAAATTTTTAGATATCAAGGGGTACGGTAACTCCCGCAGGTAATCCTTCAGAACACCTGGAAAATGCAGGAAGACAGATTGCAATGATTGTTAAGAAATGCGAAAAAGCCGCACCTACCCCAATACAGTGATCATGTTTTCTCACAGGGCTAACTGTGCACTACCATGTCAAAATTATACTTCTCATGGAAAACGGTAGTGCGAATATCATGCAATATAATTCATGCAATGTAAATAGTACAGTAAAAAAACTACCTAAATATCAAATATTGCAGCTTTTGGCATACCAAGACGTCAGTAATAAAATATGTGCATATGCAGTTCACTATTTACAGAATAAACAGTGAAGTTTTGGCCCAGGAGAAAAGTAATGCAGGTAGTCCTGTCTGAAGCTTGTCAACCATCACAACAAACATGGTTAAAGTGTGGCACCGGAGTGCTGAAAATTAATCTATTATCACATAACCGTTTAGCTATTCCAGGTAAAAGATCAGCGAGAATTCAACGAAAATATTCACCTTGAAAACTGTTAAAGATAAACCAAAACCAAATGAACTTAGTAGGGGGCATTTAATGCTTAAACATTTCTAAGTTGTTCTGAGATTGAGTTCCAAGAAATCTCATCATATTTTCATCTGGCAGATTAACACCTGGTTTTTTTATCCAACCAATTTTTACCTTGGTACCCAAATATGTCATTTTAAGCTGTGTCTTTCAAAGAGTAAGTATAAAGTATAACGCATCAGATTCCGTGTTAAAGGCAGATGAGTCATTAAGTGATATAGTATCTTAATCTTCTTGGCAACTTCTTCATTCACTCCAAGTGGAAAATAACACCCTTCAGTTAATGCCTATAAAACACTTCACATGATACATTTACTGCATTGCAGTACAAAATTATTATTATTACTTTATTTTCAAGTGGGACTTTGTTCCAGTTCTGTGTATCCCCCAACATGCTGTAACTTCCTCACCCACAATACATCATATTTTTTACACTCCTTTCCATTGTGAAAATCACTAGCTTACGAACTGGTTTTAATGTGTATTTAAGTTGGAGGATATTAACTGTCTTTTCTCCCAGTCTGCTATTTTGGTTTTGGCAAAACATTTTTTTCCAGTGAATGCCGATTGGCTAGAAAAAATTAATTCAGTAACTTCAATAAAAAAAAATGCTTTTAAATACCAATTGCTTAAATTTACACAAATGTCATTGCCAGTAGTTGATGCATGTGGTATTGGGAAGCCTATGAAAAGGACATTTCATTCCTACCAATTTTGGAATCTGAACCTCAGTTAGTCATGTCTCAAAAGCCATAATCTGATGCCGGCTCAGTTAATAAATTAAAGTTAATAAATTTTGTCATATATGAACAGACCAAGGGTGCTTTTGAGTTGCCATTACAAAGGTTTCATTTCAAAACAGACACTCTAAACCGGTGTGATGCGATACATTAGCAAAAACACTAAATGAAGATTTTACAATGCACTTCTCCAAGTATGTTACCGTTTTACTAAATCTAACAGTACAGTCAATATTCTTATAAGCAAAAATTCAGGCATCGCATGGACACTTTGGCTGAAATGACATATCTTTAATCACATCGTTAGTATCCATACACTTGCCTGTAATTCCCAAAAAATTCTGCACATTACAACATAAATGACACCAGCACTGTGATTTAAATAGTCAAAGACTATTTAAGTCAAGTAATAAATAAATAAATCAGCTTTTGCTGAATCTTATTCAGTAAAGTATCCATAAATAACATTGGGAATATTTATATGGTAAAGTCTGATTTATTTTATTTTATTTTTTTAATTTAAAATTTCCATATATCATTTTTTGTTTACTTTGTGCCAATTTCGGGAGACTGTGTCATGTCATAGTTATGTCAGTCTCATTCTACAAATAAAACCATCTAGTGTAATTAGTTAAGTGTATACTGTGTATGTATAATATAGCATGATGTTATATTCCAAGTTGTCAACCATTTGTTTCAATACAGAGTCAATTTGCATATGAGATTTGCAAAGAGAATCACACTTCTTGATAAATTAACCTGACATTTGAAATTATGTTGGCTAAAGATGACTTGTATACTGTATTACACCTGCAAACTTCACATGGACAAAAGCTATAAGCTATGATCCTAAAATTGCGAAATAATGACTTAGTTAACAGATTTACCCTTGTTAGTATTCATTAATAATTCATTAATTAATCTCTCCTGATTAACAGGTGTCAGTAGTGGATGTCCCCTGCCAACACCATGATATCTGCAGCACGTCAGTGTTTTGATTTGTGTTCAGTAGACAGCCTCGGAGACTCCTTCTATGATGACGGCAAATGTTGTGAAAATAAACACTGACTACCCTTTTGCAAGTGTAAACAATCATAAGCATGGGAAGAATAATGCCATTATGTTACAGTAAGTAATTATCCCACACCAGGGCCAGTCAAAGCCCATGTGGCACCCTAGGCAAGCCTTACCACTTTGTAGATATTTCATTTGTTTTATGGTTATTTTAATGGCCAATTCAACAAAAACAACTGAAACCTTTTTAAATATGCCAAGTGTTCTAATAATTTTGGCCACCACTGTATAGTCACACCACGCTAGTCTAACAGCATCCTTGACACCTTTCCCCTCTCTTCACATCACATAGCTGTTCTGTGCCGGCACCAGTGAGTGAGCGAGTCCTTCTAGGGGTGCCGATGTAACCAGCCAGTTTCACCATGCAACAGCACTGCACTCATCTATCAAAAGTTACACTGGCTTAGCTAAGTTGACGCCCCTCAGAAGTCACCTAATGGGTTAAGAAGTCCTGCGGCACAGCGACCCAACAGTCCATTCTAGAGCTAATCTTAGTCCCGACTGTCATCACATAAAGATGGAGAGCATCAAGCAGTAAAGGAGGTGTCCTGGCTGGAGGTAGGAGGTAAGCTTTTTGTAAGTGCTCTCAAAGCTCTCAAATCTTGCATGACAGAGCAGCAGAGAAGCATTGACATCCAAAGCAAAGAACGCAAAAAGAAAGCTATTTCACCCTAACACGCAACAGAAGCTCGACTGGAATCTGTCAGAGGGTCTGGTGGGCATAAGCACTGTCATTTTTATGTATGTTAAGTATCCAAGCCATGTTTCCTTGGTAAACCTCACACTTAAGAGTAGCGGCTTTCTCCCCTAATGGTTCCGGAAAACAAACGTGGGCTTGTTCTCTCCCCGAGAAGTGACCGGGACAGGGGCACACACCCCCTGCCCCCTCCCCATGCCCCCCCGCCACCGCCTCGCGTGCGATTATGACACCCACGCGATTTGTACCTCTTTGTATCCGCGGGTGCCTCCTGGCCAGCTTGGAGTTCGGCTAATCCCCAGTGCATGAGACAAATACCATCTGTGTTTGTTCAGAAACACAGTGGGCACTTGTTAATGACTTTCCATGTCTTACCAGGGCGGTGTGTAGTCTGTGGGGATTGCTGAGGCTGGGGGTGGAAGCCCATACCAGCCCCCTCCCCTTAGCTCCAGCCAAAAGCATTCACCCACCACATAAAAAAGACACTATGGAGCTATTTCCGATTTGCACTATTTCTGTCCTATTTCAAACGCGATGCTTTTTTTTCCCCCTTTTCCCACTCTGGTCTCGTTTCAGCCTGGCTTTCTGACAGACCTTGATGACTCCTTACATTATGAGCCTGCAGTTTGACTATGGACTCTTTTTGTGAAAGTAACATCTGCTCTTGCAACCAAAAAAAAAAAAAAAAAAACATGCTAGAAGAGTGTTTTTCTCCACCAAAAAAATTACACACACACGCAAACGAGAAATTTAAACGCTGATGGCGCAGTTACATTACACATAATAGCCTTTACAAGGTAATTGGAAATCACTGACAGGCCAACACTAAGTCTTCACATCCATCTCTCTACTCCATCTGTTTACCAGATGACCTGCACTGAAGGGGAACTGGCTAAAGACAGATTAGCCTAGCCTACAAAACCATTACTGAAAGTTACCCTGGCCTCAACCGAAGTGATCAGCAACACTCAATTAAAAGATCACATTGTGTCATTTTCCAAATACGAATCAATCACCTTTTATTTTAACTGGTTTAACACTGTCAACACTTCACTTGAAGCTATCATCTATAATGCATCAAAGATAGCCATATAGAAAATACCTTATGGTTCTTTTGTGAGTTCTATTTTGCATACATAATTATGGCCCCTTTCATATATGATTCATATATGATCTTATATTTTTATGTAAAACTTTTTCAAATGGGTACCTCCATAATAGATTACAATGGTCAATATAAGAATTAATAAAGCATTACACCATACTTTTATTGATAGTCATAAGGCATTATAGTGTTAATTATAATATTTTATAAGCTCCAATGAAGCTCTCATCTATAGAGCACTATATATACCTTCTTAATGCATTATAATGGTCAGTATAAGAATTAAGGATGCTTTGTGCTACATTAGGATGGTCTTTATAGCGATTATAGCTGATATAGACCTTCAGAAAGCATTCATAATGCATAATAGACATGACGATAATATGTCATGCTTTTTTATAAATAGTTATAGTTGGGTTTATAATACTTTATGAATGTATTATAATGCATTATGAAGGTATGTGTAATGCAACATAATGACTGCTTTAAGTGTTACTGAATGCACTTTAAAAGTAAGTAAGTTGTAACCATACAATGTAAATCTATTTATTATTTAATATTATACCTATTTATTCATGCAGTTATTTTGGAGGACATGCCTCAGCCAAAGTCATTCAGTCTGACACAGTGTAATCATTGTACTCAAGCTGATGCTCACTGAAGAAATTAGGGTTGTAACCCTTAAAAAAAATCCCAACATGTGTTCCTAACAGCCTTTCAATCATACATCCTGTTCCTCAATTGCTATACCACATAGTGCTCCATGAGACAACTTAAAACACAGGAACACACAAATGACATGTTTTACAAGCTTGGGGTTATACTTTGACTCCAGTTAACAGCCGTCACCAGTAGCAGTTTCCGATTAGCTGTGTGACGCTGCTTTATTTCACCGGATTATTAGCTCAGGCAAACCCCCCCCCCCCCCCCCCCCCCATGTTTCCCATCCAGCAGCCCCTCGCTTCACAGAGTATATTTAGAGAGCTCACAAAAATCAACAATCCATGTTGGTGCCGGATCTTTTTTTTCTGGGCCGCTAGACTGTTAATTGTGTTCTTTACTCTGACATGCAGATTTACATGGGCCGAAGCAGAAATGATTCTGGTAAAGTCACCCTATTCCCAGATACAACTTTTCTCTTGCCCTCCTATTTCTTTTGACTAGTGCGTGGAATACCTCAACAACTGAGGACCGTAAACAGTTTTGTCTGTGTTAAAACCCAGATAATTACCGTCATGACGGAACAGAAAAAAAATGATGAAAGTTTTGTGCAGACAAAACTTGTGCGTGACTGTAAAGGTAATGTCTGTATTCTCAAAAAAACGTGTGGTACATTATTGCTTGGCCCAGTTTGGTTTGGTTATCCGATAAAAACAGAGCCCCAAATGGCCTGGTAAATAGTTTCAGGTGACCACAGATGGTCAGAAGAAAGATTGCATGTCTGAACCTTCAGATAAAAAAGATTTGACAAAAGCAGTAGGAGTGTGGTTCACATGGGGACACTCATCACAAGCCCCAGCAAGGCCCAACATGTGAAAGGCTCACTGGAATGTTTTGTACATAGATAAGACATGTGTTAGGGCTAGTACGCAACCGTAACTGATAAAAACACTCAACACCACTAGTCATTCCATTCTCAATCTACAAAACTCATCACTACAACAACCACAAGCGACAATTAAAATTGTAATGCGAGGTATTTGTATTTTTCCAACTACTTGAAAAATTTCACATGTAAATGCTAATTTTAAATTAATTCCCAGAGGTGTCTCACATTCAAGAAAGATGGGCAAACCTACAAGGAACATTGGGCATCAAAGGATCTTATCCAATGCAACCCTGTCAACCAAATCCCTTCTATTAAAATTGTGGATTTTATTTTGAATAATATATAAAGAATTTTATATATTATTAGAAACTGAATTGTGTACAATTTGCCGGAACCTGTATATAGTGCTGAAATGTATGATGCAATTATTTTTACTATTATTTATTATCGCCAGTAATACAACACATTGTATTTTTATATATGCAAATTAAAAACAATAAATAAATAAAGGTTGTTTTTTAGATGTTATCTCAGTTTTTAATTATGGTCAAATTATAGTTTTGTAAAAATAATGAAGAATAAGCCAGCACACCGATATATTATCTGCACCCTAACGATGTTTGGAATGCCAAAATCAGGTGGTACCTGTGATGACGTTGACGTCAGGGTACAGGTTCTCAGAGAGCTCCACGAGCCGGCTGTCCCTCTCAAAGGCCTCACGCAGCTCTTTCTTCACCGCCGCCGAACCGCAGAGACGATAGAGACCCACCACCTGTCAAAACACACAGCCAGGGTTCAGGTCCAGGTGGAGCGGGCGGCGCCGAGCACCACGCGATATCGAGCGGAGCTAGTCATTGAGAAATGCAGCTCTAGCTCAGCCGTCATTAAAAACCGTAGACGTCGCCTTAAGGCACGTTCCTTTGTCTGCAGGCCTGTACAGTATTTTAGTAATGAACTCACTGCAATGCTCATGCATGTCTAAGGCGAAGATAAATGGATTCTCTTTCTCTACAGATTTATTTTCTTAGGACACATTCCGAACAACGTGCACAATTTTACACGTCGTTAATGGGAAATAATATACCTAACTTTTAGCCAACTTTCCCTTGTTCGTTTCTGGCTAGGACATAATAAAAACATTTCCTTCTGTCGTTCAGGACGTTCAGATCTACTGGTGATATATACATATATATTTCAGCAATAGGAAACAATAGCTTATCAGCAGGTAAATTAAAGAAAACAGGAAGTCCTCCTGTGTTGAAAAGCTACTTCCTGAGGAGAGTGTGGCTGCTGTATAACACAGCTGGAAGAGCTGAGACCCAAACAGAAGAAGACTGGGCAGCAGGACCTCCATACTCCACACCATCTGAACATTTAGGACTGATGCAGAAAGCAGAACTATGAACAGCTACCAGTAAAACGAAATATATTTCTTAAAATAGCATTCACTGCACATTGTAGTGATTCACAGAGCGGAAGATCTGCCGTGAATCAGAGGCATTTTAAGACATGCACTGCTACCCTAAAGTTTTTGATCAGAAGATCAGGCGCAGCGTACTTAGGCTCCTTCTTGTGCCGCCCCACAATCCCACAGCACTTGGGCAGCATGACGTTCATTTTGTTTTCTTGGCCAGCTTAAGCGTCTCTGGCTAAGCTGGTGCTCAGGGCACATGCTATGTTTAAATGCATACCACACATAGGTCTTGAGAGGCTCGCAGACAGAGGCCCAGTCTGCTGACGGAGCGAACATCAAAAGCCATAACAGCTGCAGGCCTTCCACCGTGTTTTCACAGCAATCAGGCACTCTTCAGACTTTTCACCACTATGAGACACGCACCTCGTTTTTAAGAGACTGAAATTAACTCCTGACCCTGACTAAATTTTAAAACACACCTTGTTATTTTGTTTTTTTTTTGTTATTTTTTTCTTGTTATTTTTGTTTCCCGGTAAGTTTTCCTTTGCTGGGCACCTTTGTGACACGCTCTGTAAATTCCTCCTAATCTTCCACTGATCTCCTTCTAGCACAGACTCGAAAGGGGGCTGTGGCAAAGGGCTCCATGCTCCCTTTAAATCTGCTCCTTTTCTAAATATCCTGCATGGTCCCTCGCTAAACCCAGAAGCCTCGAATGCCGGGATGGGCTGCCCCGCTAATTAATACTAAGCAATGCTGGGAGGAACTCCCCACTCCGCTGGTGCTGAAAGCTTAACACAGCTTAACACAGACGCGGGAGAATCGGGGAAAGCCCACAGCAGTGCGAGTGAGGAATAGCATGCGAGCGGTGGCCAGACACATTTACTGCTGCAGCCTTGACTTTAATTAGGGAGAAACAAAAGCGCAGTCTTACCCCGACTGCAGTAACTTCCGAAAAAGAAGAGAATGCAAACGGGTGTCTTTGTACCCATTCCTCACACACTCACCCTGAACACGGGGCCAAAATAATTTAACACTCCGCACAAAGCAGCAGAACCTTTAACAGAAACTATTTAGTGCGCAATGACTGTCAAAGAGCAAAAGATCAGAAGGTTACACTATTACTCATCAGACATCTTACTGAAATTCTCATTTTAAGCTTTGTGATTTTATTATTTATATCACTGCCGGCAGTATGGGGCTCAGCAGGTTAGGTGGCAGTGTCTGTTATCGTAAAGTTCACATCCAAGGATCGTCAGAGTAGTTTCACCACTGGGTTCTTGAGCAAGGCCCTTAACTCCCAGAAGCCCCAAGGAGTGTCTAACCCTGCTTTCTGAAACATATACGTCACTTTGGGGAAAAAAAAAACATCTGCTAAAGTTACAAAATGATTGACTAAATTCCAAAACAATTTATTATACTTCAAAAGGGCTGAAATGGGTCCATTATGAATCTCAGTTGTGAATTTGTCATTTTATCACCTAAAATAATTTAAGTATTCAAATTTCACTGCATGCATAGATAGCAACACTTAAACGCAAAACAAGCACCTGTGTCCACAATCTGACAGACTCAGGTTGCAAAGTTTTTGAAGCAAAAAATATGTATGGGCTCACCTGGCACCCCCTCTTCTCAATCTCTGTGATGCACTTGTCAATTAGCACAGGCACTACGAGTCCAACGTTCTCCCGCTCCACCACCTTCCAAACCTCCACCCCAAACACCTGAGACTCGTGGTCGCCATCGTCGGCACCGTCCAACGAGTTCGGCCACTGCTCCATCAGGTTTAGCTTCACGTAGATGATACCCCGTGGCTCCAGCTTGACGGCCAGCTGGTGGGCCTTGCTGACCCTAAAGAGCGTGGGCAGAACGACGGTGCCGTGGCAACAGGCTCGGTTCTTGCGCGGAGTGGGCTCCCAGCTGAACACCACCAGCTTGAGGTGCTGAGCATTCTCCAGCTCGATGTTGAAGGTGTGGTCCATGTCCAGGAAGGTGGTCCTGCAGGTAAGCAGGGCTGTGCGGGCTTTGTTGACACAGTCCACTTGGATGGCGCAGAAGACTTCTCGGGAATCCATCCGTGGTGGCTTCAGATCCTCGGCCCCGTAGAAGTGCAGGTTCATAAGGCCCGAGATGTACTGCGAGCACTTTGGCTGGTCCACGAAGCTGTAGTGGCGGAAAGCGTCAATGTCCAGCTCGAAGCCGTGCTGCTTCGAGGTGCTGCTAGCTGGCGGCTCCTTGCTCTTGCCTCCTTTTCCTTCCCAACCGTGCTTCCCCGACTTAGCTACCAGCTCTGGGGAGTCACCGTCACTGAGGTAGCCCCCTTTACTCGCAGACTTTGAGCCTCCGCTGCACTTCTTCTTGTAATTATTCTGCGTAGAAACGCTGCTATCTAAGTGGTAGCGGGAAATGACATTTCTGCTAGCTGCTGCCTGGACACCCCCGGTTGAGCGACACTGGCCGGGGTCCACACCACGGTTCGGTTTGGGACTGAGGGGTCGCGGGTCTGCCTGGTTGACCGTGGAGGCTCCTTTCACGCTCAGCTTCCTGCTCAGCTCTGGAAGCTTCCGCATCCTTATGGAGAGCTTCCTCACTGTGCGTGGAGACTTGATCTTTTCTGGGAAAGACCAGTTGATGGAGCCGCCCTTTTTTGTGGGGTTCGGGCTAGAAGGAGGCGAGAAACCAGAACCGGACCATTCAATGGTATCTGGATGGAACAAAAAGACAAACAACACAAAAGATTGCGTAAATACACGTTCATTTTACTCTGCGCAACTGTAAACATTAACCTATATTTTTAAATGACCAATTTGCATTTAATCATTAAATGCTAGCTAAAAATCCATACGATAAAAATAGAAAAGTGTGATATATGATCTGACATGGCTCAGCCAAGGACACCTCAGGTAAGTCATTAGCTATAAATATATACATATAAAATATAAAAAGATTTCCTACTCTAACACTCGCTCACTGCCCTCAAAATAACCTCCGCTGATTCCATATTCTGTTAGAACAAGTAAATTATTCACTTCCCACAAACCTCCAGGCTAGGCAGCTTTTGTTCTAAGTGCGCCAGGCTGACACCACCTACACTGAACTGCTTTCACACTCCGACATGGCATGAGACCAGTTTGATGACTGTTGCGTATGTTTTTTTTCAATGAGAACGAGAAATTCCTACTACTATCTCAGGAGTCTGTTAAAAGGAACACAATGCAGACAGTCCTTTACAGCATTAACAGGATTTCCGCCTGCATTCATTTCTTACTTATCTTAGAGACTGCATCAGATAAGTTGATCGAGAAAAAAAAAAAATTCAGTAGACTCTCCCATTATGTCACATATATATTGTTGCTCCCGCGACCCGTAATGGATGGATGGATGGATGGACGGACATATTGTTGCTCTCGGATGAAAAACATTTTCCACTTTATGATAATTGTGACTCTTTGGAACAGATGGAATATACCTATTCTCCTCTAGAGAATGCAGTTTACTGATAGCGTTTGACATCTAATTGACCAATGAAAAGATGTTTCTATTTAACTATCTATTTAACTAGTATTTGTTTGTACTAATTAACATTTAAATTCATGATGGTCATTAGTACCGATTAATTTATATCACTAATTTTAACTGCTTAACGTTGACAGCGAGATAGCTAGCTAAGATCATTGTAAATTGTGTATATAAAGTGAGGTAAATTTGTGTCTTGTTATCACTGACCTATTTGCCTCACTGACAACAATCCACGCAAGTCCATTCAAAACATTAAACCATTCAGTGGTAGATGGGTAAAGTTTTGTGGTGCTAAGAGTGTGTCATTACAGTGTTTTAGGTTTAGTCTGTAAAGTAGTGTCTGAAAAAATGCATTTTTTTCACTCTTGAACTGATGGATTTTTGGAGGAATGTTTTTCTTATCTGTCAGCGACAATATGGAATATGCTAATTATCACATGGTCTTGCATGAAGGTTAGGCTTCCTGAGTGGACTTCAGGATTCTCTGGCCATGGTTTATCTCGTCACTAAATGCCAAGGAGTTTTCAAACGAGCCTTCAGATAGAAACTTGAGTATAATTCCACTTCAGTTTTTGTTTGGAGATGCAGTTTCTCTGTACTTTTAAAACAAAGAGTGATTCTGTTGCTTCTTTGGAGCTCTGCACAGAGCCATGGCCTGGCAGTGGGGCCAGCTCTATTTTCAGAGTGCCTGCTGAGTTATTCTGGCTTGTGGGTCTGCACAGACGAGGGACAAAGGCACCCCTTGTCCTGCGAAGCACAGCCCCGTCCAAGGAAGGGGGTGTCCTGCAGAATTCCCTAATAACCACGGCCATGTTTAGACCCCTTCTTTCATGAATATTTCCTTTTCACTATTCCTGCCAGCAATTTGCACAGATTATAAAAGAGGAAGCTGGTGGAGATATGCTCCCCAGATCCCAGCAGTGGGCTATTTAAGTGAGTAACAGTGAGTAAGCACAGCGGAAAATTCCAGATAACATCTGCGGGTTGGGACTTCTCGAGACCCATGATTTTAAGGTGCTGGCACTCTAGAGTAGTGGTTCTGGTACTGGCAGACTACAGTGCAATTTTTTTTTTTTATTTCATTCCTCTTCAAGTCAACTATAACCATAGTTCCAAGATAGTTTAGATTAAAATGGTCTCATTAACATAATACTTTCTTTAAGTTAATGCTTAATTGCTTGGCTAGTTTAAAAAGTTATACATGCCAGTCCAGGACCAAAGATAAAGCCCAGCTAACTTTAACCAACGTTATGTGAAGGTCTTCTCAAAACTGGAAGAGCGAATTTTTACTCTAACGTTAACTGAACATCATTTACACATTTTACATTTTAACAGGTTCTGTCAACGTCAGCAAAATAAAATAACTACTTTAACATTTGTTTAAAGCAATTAATGTTAAAAACAAATTATAATAAAATCTTACTTTATAAATAGCACTATACATGTAAATTAACAAAGGACCATCCAGCCTCAAGCCCATAACTTTTGATGTATAAAGTGACAGTGCTACTTTATCATGGCCTTCACTTGCTTTTATTTCTAAACTGCGGGAGTAGTGGTCGTAAAAGATTGCTAGCGGGATGGGGGTACTGTCCTGCTGAAAGACTACAGCATGCCCAACCTTCTGACGTCTTGGTCATTGCTGAGTTTTCACAGCCTTCATCTGACTGAATTTCCACTTACTTAGAGTTCCAAATCTTTGTTTAGTTTTCCAAACACCAGTTCAGGAAACTATGACTGGATAGGTCAGGTACTCAAATGGAGCGCAAATGGAAACAAGAAATCGGATTGAAACACAATTCTCTCACCCGACGATTCTTTGAAAAAGCTTGAAACACAACCCAAAGTATGTCAGGACTGCTAGGCTAGGGGCTAGGCTGTATAAGCTGTATTTTCCTCAATGAAACCCTGACCCCCCCCCCCCCATACCCCCCGGGCACCCTGCTTTTGATAAGCCATACAAAACATCAGCCATTAAGTCCTTGATAGCATTTACAAGGACCACAGAATACGGTTTGTGTAAAGCCAAGGTTTCTGACAAGCATGCCTGTCAAAGTCTGGCTATGGGCTTGTACTGGAAATGTGGGTTTGGGGTAAAAAATAAACAGAAGCCACATTAACGCCTATTTATCAGCTCTTCATTTCCTGCACGTTTGCTCCATGTATGCTAATTAAAGATCTTTTAATGTAGCAAAAAAGTAGGAATTTTCCAGTGACTTGTATTACGTTGAGGTAAAAGTCCTACGGGTTTACAAATGCTGGAGAGGGAAAACCGAATAAACAAAGTGAGCACCAGTCACTGTGCCCGTGCATTCGTCACCGTCATTTAGCATGACAGCTCTGATCGCACCCCAAAGGATTATGGACGTTTTAATGGTTTCAGGGAGTCGGTAACATGCCAGTCAGAGCCCATCAACATGACAGCAAAGCAAATTACATAAAACGCGGATTACTCTGAGAACTTTTACCTGGCCCATACTCCTTCATGTTACATAGCAAAAGGGCTTTGCGGAAATATTATTAGTGATTGTATTGCTCAGACTTTAAGGTTAACCACAGTGCTGTCACAGCCAAGGATTTTCTAAATTAATTTGTAAATCAAAGCAACAAATTGGCATCTCAGTAGTTTAAGAGTCATGTTGTCCACAATAAAATGTTTCATTACGAAAGCTAAATAAATAAATAAACAAAAAAACGTCAGTTTAGTGTTAATGCTAATGTTTTTATATGTGACAGATTGCTTTGTCTTACTGCCTTAAGCTACAGGGCCATAAACTTCACTTGGGTTTAATATAAGCTCAAGGAAATTATCTGACAAATATAAATATTTCCCAAAAGACATACCAACATTAACTGGTATATCGACATGTTTTCTTTAGATTTCTATCAGCATGTTTCTTTGCCAATGACACATTTGCTATTGCTAATTATATCAGCAATAACATCTGCATATTTCTGCAACTCGTATATGGAGGTATAACAGAGATTAGATATTCATGCATTGTTACTACATTAAAAAGTGAATTATACTTCAAATTGTGGTTATCAAATAAAGTATTTACATGTAATATTTCTTGAACACAAAATACAACAGCCAAAAAATCTTGCACATACCTGAAGAAATCCATAAAAAAGTTAACATGGTAAAATTTGTTTAGACGTTTTTTTACGGTAAAACTGATGAGGAAGCTTGAGTTTAGGTCACTGGAATTGAGTAAGTTTTGGAAATTTGCTCTTCAATTATGAAAAATTAGTTTTCTTATAACAAACAATAACAAAAGTTCACCTGTCCATGCATCATAATGTGACAAAGACAGATATTTCCCATTTCCAAAATCATAGCTGAAGTCTAAATATAGTACTTGAGTACAACTTAAAGTAACTGTATTTACGACAAAGTAGCGAGAAATAACATATCTAATTTATTTATAGTAAGTATTCTAAATTAATTTAAACTTTATACTAATATAAATTTAGAATATTTATAGTGCATGGTTTATTTAGTGTTTGGTATAAAATGACATGTATACTGTAACTATTGCGAACTGACTCGTCTTACTACTGGAAATAGTCAGAATGCAGAGTCATGCTGTACCTTGGGCTGTGGCCCTGGGCGCCGGCCTCTCCTCTATCGCCTTGCACGCAAGCCTCTGTCTGTGCAGCTGTGCAGGCTCACTGGAATGCACGGCATTCGTCTGACCCGCCTCACTTCCCAGGCCACCCTGACACTTGTCTGTGCCTTCCACACCGGTAGGAGATGGCCCCCGAATCCTTCCTGCATCCCCGCCGCTTGGCACTGCCCGGGGGACCTGCAGTTCAGGGTCACGGGGCAGGTCCAGCTCCTCGTCCTCAGGGATGGGGTTATACCAGATCTCGCCTTCGTCGTCTGCATCGTTCTCCTCAGCTGGGTCTACAGCCCTGGACTCTGGATCGCTCTCCTCCTGGTTGGCCGCGGTCTGAGCTGGATGCGAACGCGGCTGTTTGCAGAGGCTCAGCGACGGTTCCGTCAGATTCGTTCTGTGGGCCTCAGGTGAAGTGCCAGCAGGTTTAGCCACCCGGGCTACATCTTCCTCGACCTGCAAGCCATCCTCAGCAGCAGGACTCCTCACTGAACTCTGCTGCAGCCAGTTACGTTTCTTGGAGACGGTGATAGTGTTCAGTGGAGGCCATGGCTCATTGGGTTTGCTGGCTCTCACCTCCACCGTGGCTGTGATGGAGTTGTGGACATTTTCAATGAGAGCTGAAAGAGAAACATTGAAGTCTTCAAAGAAAGAAGGAACTATTTTCAATTACCACATTAACCCTTTTCCCGTGATAATTTGAAATTTGCCTACCGTTTAATGATGCTCTGGGGTCAGATTGACCCCACCCCACCGTGAGCTTTAATCATAAGCCAATAAGCAATAAGAAACAGCCAGGCAAATGCATTTAAGTCAAACACCCCAATAACAAACAAAGCTGGTAAAAATACCAATAAATATTGTTCAAGTACATTATTTTTTTATAGTGTCATTACATTGTCTCAAAGCACTTTACATTATGCCTGCCTAGTGCCCCCAGAGAGCAAGCCAGAGGCGACAGTGGCAAGGAAAAACTCCCAGGAAGGAAGAATCCTTGGGAGGAACCAGACCCAAAAGGGGAACCCATCATTCCGGGACCTGGGATGTGTCTTATCTAACATAACGTTCTATTTGCAAATATTTGCCTGGAAATTTACATTATGCTTTTTGCCTCATGGACTGTATCTGTATCATGAAACATATAATTCATTAATTAATAAAAACAGCTAATGTAACAATTTACCTACAAAACAAACATAATAGCAGCCAGAACCCTCTAGAGATAACGTCACGACTAGTAACTTATACCGTTAGAGTGTTTTTTACACTAAAGATGTTCCGTTCTTATGTTAAAAAATAACTATAGAATAAATAATTTGTATAATGTATGTTTTGTATGATGGCTTAAAAAAATATTGTACTGGGACCTGTTTTTGTTTTGTTACTTTTCATCTTAACCAAATATGAACTTCCAATTACAGGTTATAGGCCTCTGGTGCACCTCGCCAGCTCAATTTTGCGGGGATGGCTTCCTGGCTAAGGCAATGTGTGAACTCGAAAATAACCGGGGTCAAACCCTGGAAGCAGTGTCAGTTCCGAAGTCCACACTCGTAATAAGAGCTAAAAGGAAGGCGGCAGGGGGTCAGGTTTAAAGACAATGAATGCAAAAAGGCCGGATTACACAGTCTCACCCAGGCTGCATGGAGGCCTAATCAGGGGCCTAAATATCTCCATTTGTGAAAGACACACATTACCAGGCGTATGTCTCTATAAGGAAAATGGAAAGGAATACTCCAAACGACTCTGCTACAGATGCAAAAATGTCTCAATCATCTTTTAAACTACACATATGAAGCCATATAATTCTTAAAATTGATGACTTCTCTATGGACATGAAACTAAAATGCTAAGTCACCCTATAACCTGGTTTGTATTATGTCAACCATTATTTAACATAACCAGGTTCTTAAAGTATTCATTATCATCACCATGCCTACAAACAACATAATTACTAAACCCATAAGCAGGGCTGAGAGATAAGATTTCCTAACTAGACCCTGTCACAATACTGGACAAATACTGGGCTGGTGTATGAGTAAAGGCTTAATATTATTCTTTGCATTAGAGCCAAGCCATTCTAAATGTGAAGGAACCTCAGACAACATAAATAATCAGTTTTAGAAAAAAAATTATATAAGCAGGAAAAGGCAAGTGCCTGGCAGGCTGGGACTAGCAGGAGTGCAGCCTGTTTGGGGATGCGCTTGCCTCGAGACCACTTCCTCATTCAGTTAGTGATTAGTTCCTGTTCCTAACGGAAACAAACTTTACAGATCGTGCATGAATAACAGACGAAAAGAGATATTTGCATAAGTGTTACCTGTCTGTGCCATAAAAGCCAAACATCATGAGCAAAATAACACATTTCTGCCCAATAGAATACAAGAAACAAGATGTAAGAGGACAGCCCCCAAAATGCAACTCTATGAAAAGCTCATCTGAATGACAGTGGAGACATTTACTATAAGGTCTTAACTACTATAAGTTAAGTGGTATTAGGCATGTATAGATGAGTAAATATTGTGACGAGTGTCTGTGTGCACTTGAACAGTTCTCTCATTTTAATATTTCTCAAGTCAGAGACAGGTTTCAAAATGTCTGGCTGATAAAGTTATTTTGCAGGAAAAATATTTCCTCTGTGAACTACCCAGTGTCTCTTGATTAAACAATACTACCACGACAGAAAAGAACTCATTCTCCAGCATAGCCAAGGGCCATGTTACCTGCTCTGGCCAAACACCTCACACCTACCTACAATTCAGGCTCAGGGTGTCATTTCCAAAATTCAAAGCATGACAGATTTTCATCGTTATGTGATTAAAATGGCTCATTCGGCTATGGCTGCAGTCATCTGCCATCGGAATCATGGAAGAGGAAGTGAAGAGCTCTAAGCTAAGGTTTTCACAAAATACCAGGAGCATGTTCTCACCTGCAAAGCATTCCAGTAAAGATTTACTACCATCCACTCCTCCTTTTCACATTCAGAAGAAGATAAACAAATGCAAGTACGCATAAGTGACCGCGTTTAAATATCATCCCGAGCCAAAACTTTTGCTCTATTTCAGTTTACAGTCACTGTGAAATATATGTACTACTATGCAGTCAAATTTAAAGAAACTGATTACTTTACATGCTGAAAGTTATAATAAAAACATATTGTAGATATATGCCATTACAATTAATTATCGTGGCTTTTTTTAAATACAAGTCTCGGGGCAAACTAAAAGAATTAAAAAATGAAACGATCACTTCCCAAAAACTGAATAAAAACATGTCTAAACAAACATTCATTGACCCACCCATCCACCTTCTAACCGCTTATCCTGAGCAGGGTCTCAGAACAGGAAAATTCATCCTTTAGAATAAAATGATCGAAGCTAATTAAAATGGCTTATACAGTCATTCCTCATTCTCTGTGATAATCTGTTAAAATTGCAGCTATGGCTATAAATAGTTTTTCTGTGGTTAGATGCTTGGCAAGGGGAAATATCTTTCTACAAAGATTGCTCAATCAGAACACAGTTCAAAATTAATAATGCTTGATACGAATAAAAGATTTTTACTTCTTTGGCTATTTTCTGAATTCATACTCATAAAACGCACAAAGCCTGGGCATTATAGCTAGCTGACTTAATGTATATGGTGAAATATTTTACTTTTACTTTCTTGAAACTTTGAAGCCGCTAATGAGTCATTTTGAAACAGGGGTATTCCTGATGAAATTCTGTAAAATTCAGGCTGCCGGACAACAAATTGACAAGA
Organism: Petrocephalus schoutedeni; assembly: GCA_026780765.1. NCBI lineage: Eukaryota > Metazoa > Chordata > Actinopteri > Osteoglossiformes > Mormyridae > Petrocephalus > Petrocephalus schoutedeni. The sequence goes on from JAODKL010000036.1 coordinate 23,861,081, forward strand.
TGGTATAATGGCACTTAATTCCATGCTATTATAACTGTTGCTGTTTTTTTTTGCCTTGCCATGTGATACCCAGGTGTTCAAGCTTAATGTTTTCTAAGGCATCTTAATATGTGTGACATTTATAAGGACATAGTTCTGCTTTTCCATAAACAGTTACAGACAGAAACCAGCCATAACTTTAAAGAAAATCTACCCACTTACACTGCAAAAAAATAGAATTTTCGTTCTAAACTCATTTTGTAGCGTTGCAGCGCATAGTTGGACGATGAGCGTACTTACTCCCTCTCGAGTAGCACTTTCCTTTACTTTTCCTGTACTTTCCCGCACTTACAAAGCATAGCATTCTGGAGATCTTAATGAAGGGCCTGCTTATGAAGACGGGAAGACTGCCTGTCATCATACTGAACTTTGTAAAAAAAAAAAAAAAAAAAAGAAGAAAATAAATGGCTTTCATACCCCCGCCTGAGATGATAATGCAACAGATGTCCCGGGTAACCCAGAATGCGAAAGAATGTTCGGTCTTACTGATGCAGCATGTCCCTGCAATAGCATGATACGTTAACGTTTCAATAAGTAGAAAGTGAAGGAAAAAAGTAACAGATGCCATTACATTACTGACATCTGTTGCAAACTCACTTGTAATTAAAACAGTCTTGCAGTAAGGGTGCTAAAATCTAATCTATTAAACAAAACGAGAAAAAAAAACGAAAACAATAAGACTGAACTTGTCTGCCTACCCCATATGTCTCGTAGTTATATGTGTCAGACAGTCTGCAAAGATATGTTTATTGTTGGTACATCCTGGGGGGGTGTTGGGTGGCTCTGCGAGTTATTATGCCATGCTTGTCACCAGAAGGTCGCTGGTGCATATCTCACCGTCAGCAGTCTGAAGGGCCCCTGAACAAGGCCCTTATCCCCTGCCCATCCCCCAAGTACTCCAGGAACCATCTCACTGTTTTCTCAAAATAACTGTCACATTGGATAAAAGTGACTGCGAATTAAATAAATCTACCGGGAAATTATTCACTCTTAAGAAGGAGCAGCGCAATACTTATAGCGTTATTTTACAAAACAGTAACATTAATCAAAAAACATAGTATCTATGCTATTTAAGTATTACTACACAATGGAGAAGAAAAAACAAACATAAAAGTCCATCAAAGCAAAGCAAGCTCACATAGACTGATGTTACTTAATTAAAAGTGTGTGAAACAAGTGAAAATGAATGTTCCAGTCACTCCTTCCTTTGCAAAGCCCTGTGCACTGGTGCTGAATGGTCACTTTATTTATTTTTTAATTAAAACACTGTATGTTAATTTTTTGTAAAAACTCAGCAACTGCTGGAAACCTTGCTTGTTACCTTGTTGTTTCTCACATACAAACCAGGCAACGTGACCCATCAACTTAACATATTAACTCAACGTTAGTGACAACTTAATGATTATCTGAGCAGTGGTAGAACCGGTGGGGAGTGCAGAGTGGCACTGGCCCCCAATGTAATCTGATCGCGCCCCCCCCCCACAATGATTCTCATTGGCTCTGAGTGATGTCAGTCATTGAGCAGCCTTGTTTTACACAAATGAAAACTACGGGTTAAGCCACGCTGTGACACACTGTGCAAAACAAATCCGCCCAGCGCATACTTCTGAGTTCTTAACACAGATACCCAAAAAGGATGAATTTCAAAAAATTGTAAATAATATATTCTCCAGTATAATGCACACAACAATAGAAATGGAATGCATAAAATATAATGCTAAACTTTTTTCCTTATAACCCGACACTAGAAAAAAAAGCATGATTCGGCTACGTTTTTGGCCTACCCAGGTTTAATATATAAATCGCAAAGAGCTGACAAACAACAAGACGGTTAAGTAATTTACAAGCGAGTCAGAAAGTCTTGTTGACAAGAATGTCTTCACCTCCTTAGGGTAAAGTTCAACCATAAGAGATTTGAGCTGCATCCCTATTTCTCCCTTGTTTTATCTGGGGTGTAATGAATAGAAAATTGCTGTGACGAAGGGAATTTTAACGCTTCAGTGAACTAGCTTTACGTGATATGCTGCTAGTATTCTATCCTCCAATTACAAATGTTTTTATGTGACTCACAAATCGGTTCAAAGTCCAAAGTCGACCGACTCATCTGATTCAAGTATGTCATTCAAAACTATAATGAACAGAGTGATTAACTAAATAAAAAGACAAAGCAGAATCATTGAAATATCAAACTAACAATCTGATTCATAGATAAATATTATTCAGTCCTAAAGCCGAAGACTCATGCTAGAAACTGATCTTGGACGGGACACCAGCACCTCAGTGGACATTAGACACCTAGCAGCAGAGAAAGACACAGCAATGCAGGACAAGCACAACGCACAACAAATCTAGTCCAGCTGCAGTCGGATAAATGCTGAAATGGCATAACCAGACTCTCAGAACCTGAGAAAGAGTGGGGTGCTCTGAGAAAGCTTCTCAGCTTGAACAGCAGAGCAGAAAACCTCCAGACAATGCTAATCAAATTAACCCATTTCTGCCATGGTGCACCTGCTATACACACAGTATATACATACAGGAATGAAAAACACCAGGAAAAAACAGGCTTAGAACCACATATTTTTACGTTTTATTTTCCTTGTAAATCAGTGCTGGCTCTTTTTTAGCGTACGTGGAGATTATTATGAAATTATTCATGTATTTTCTTAGATTAATAAGATATACGCCTATTGCTAATTCTTAGGTTTAGAACAGTCAAAAGCTTTCACATTTTTTAATTATATGTTTCATGATACAAATACATTTGAGTGCAACATTTGGAATCTATAACAATAAATAATAATAAAACACATAACCACACCAGACTTTCAGCAAATGAGTGCGTTAGTATCTAACTAGCTAGATGGTAGCGGTCACCAGACACCCAAAGAATGTTAAATGGCTCTACATTAGTGAGAAGTAGGAAGACCCCACCACCAGTTATGAGGACAGCAAAGAGCTGAGACCAGTCCATCCCTTTGCTTTGAATCCAGGAGGGAAACCAGTCGGAGCTTTAATAGGGGGTGACAGCATTCGTGGATCTGAGAGAAGGCAGATCCTTGGCCACGCCGGGCAGCGTGCCTACCTGACTGCTGTGGGACTCGTTTTCTGCCTTGCATGCTGGTCGTCTGGGAGCTGGATTTTGTCCTGTTTGAAAACCCATGTCCAGATTGGAAACTAGAGGCGCCATGGACACAGGGGGACGAGCCTGTCAGGCGCTGCCTCATCCCTGAGGACAGCATGCGTCCTTTGTGCATCCATTCCTGCATCTTGTTGACTGTCACCCCGTGGGGCTTAGCGGAGGCCCCCTGGGCGCGGTTTAAATCACCTCTGCAGCCCTGTGTCTCTACGCAATCGGAGGAACCGGTAAGGCTATTATTGGAACCACTGCTCTCATTCAGAAGGCCGTCACTGCCATCCTCTTTAACGTCGTTTCGGCTTACCCCGCGACATATCGATCTGTCCTTATGCCCATCCGTAGCAGACGCCATGCCCAATTCTCCACAGTTGTGGATAACACAAATTTGGGAAGCAAGGCTTTTGCCACATGACAGACTTATGGAGTACTCAATTGCTCCATCGCTTAGGGACCTCTGCAGAAGTGGCCTTGTCTCTGTTGCAGACAAATTCTCACAGCTCTTGCTAATAAGGGAGATCTTCAAACATGGCTCATGAGTTTTGGCTGAATTCAATATTAAAGAATCTGTGTCTGACATCTGCTGAGGACTGTTCTTCCCAGAAGACCATGCGTCACTATCTATGACCTTTGCGGAGGACTGTGAACAAACACTGTCCTGAGAGTGACTAGAGGTGCTCGCCTGGCCAGCGAAGCCATTGACCACCACTTGACAATCAAAATGGATATCCTGCATTGCATTTATTAGTAAATTGTAAGCTTCTTTTAACTGGGTCCTGAGTCTGTCCGTTTCTAGTGCACTGCAGCAGTTTCCGACTTCAAACTGACCAGAACTTTTTCCATCGTTAATTTCAAGGTTTTGGGTCTCAGATTCATAGAAAGGTAGATTTTCATTATCATAGTAATCGTCATCTTGGCTGTCTAGCGAATGGCGTTGGGCTCCATCTCTAACGCACTGGGGACGCTCGTTCCCATCGCAAATCTGCAGCTCGGTGGGGAAAAACGCAGTACTCTGAAAACTTATCTTGTTCTCCAAGGTGGGTTCAGGTGAACTCCGGTAACTTTCTATGTTCCTTATCAAAATGTGCTCCTCTATTTTATCACGGTCAAACTGATACACGCCAGGAGCCCGACACTGATAGGTCTGCGTCTCATTATTAACATCGTTCGTCCGCATAGCGGCATTGTTTCTGACCACAAAGGCGTCAATAAAAGCCGTTCCGTGGCAGGGGATCCGTAAATCATCTTCACAGCTTCTATTCCTCGGGAAAGTTTCGCCTCCCTCCGCGACTTTAACATCCGCACGCACGGTTTTACTGTCCGCGGTGTAATTCTCGCACGTCCCAAACCCGATGGAGTCCCCCAGCGAATACTTTCGGACCGGGACGGCGCGCTTATTCCGTCCCCGGCTGCCAAAGGAATCGGGTCGCGCTTGTCTGGCGAAATTAAGCTCTTGCCTATTAAACCCGGCCGCATTTCTGACGCTCTCCCTCGCCGGCGTTCGCCTTTGATCTGGGACCCCCGGGAGCCCCTCATTAGCTCTTAGGTTCTCCCCGGCCCGATCGATCCCCAGCCCGGAGCTCATGTCCACGAAAGCCCCGTACTGGGGCACTTCATTGGTAATCATTGCGTTCTCACGCACTAAACCCATGTCGCTATTATTAAATGCCCCGTATAAAGCGCTCGCCTCGCCCCACATAGTGTCGGGCATATCGCTTAGCTCAGGTATAATTATTGCTCGCTGCTTCTGCTCCTTTCCTTTTGGCAAAAGTTCGTCTTTACCTTCTCTGACCCCGTTAGCCGAAAGGCTGAATCCGGCAACTGCGCTCCCTTTCTTGGACTTCTTCCCCCGGAGTTTTGCTAGTATGGTCCTCCGCAGAGGATCGGCCATTCCTCTTTATTATTATTGTTGTTTTTATTTCTGCGGCTGCCGCCGTTCTTACTCCACTTTTCAGCAGATGCGCTGGAGGGGGCAGCGGCGACCGAAGCGCTCCGTGACTCCTCCGACGGAAAGCCCGCAGCGGCGCGCCAGCACTCCCATTCTCCGCGGCCAGCGCTGCGCTTAGATCGCTTACCAGCGCTCACCCCCGTCTCCTATCCGCCGCGCACACATGGCTCACTTTGCACTGCCCCCGCTCCGTTGCCTTTCCCCTGCCCCTGTCTCTCCCCCTCCTCCTCCTCCTCCCCCACTCCTCCTTCTCTCCCTCTTGTTCGAATACTTGGAATATTTTCTGCCGGAGGTGAAAGGCTAAGCGGGTTGCCCAAGCGCTATCACGGCGCACCTTTTCGGACTTTAATCGCGCCGCCGCCGCACGCCTGCTGCTATGTATTCCGTCCGTCGCAAGCCGCCAGGTTTGCAGGAATTTATTGTATGCATGCGAAATGCAGGGCATTACGTGGAGTTAATGGGAGTTCAAAACATTGTTGCCGGGCATCTTATGATCGTAATACTTTTAGACACGGACCAGGTTGTCGTGAACCCAAGATGCGATTTCTGCAGCTTGTTTCCCATACTGCGAACAGGACTGTTACAGAATAACGCTACGCCGTGCACATTAGCTACGGAAAGCTCTGATATCGCCGACGGGATATTTATGTGTAAACAGCAGTCGGCGTGCAGTAGAGCCATTCATAGAGAACGACCAGTCCAGGAGTCTATGAAGCGCTCCGCGCTTTGCCTCTTTACGATAAACGTATTTATATACTTTACCAACAAATTTGCTTTATCGAGTTATAAAGGTGCGCGGGGAAATATAAAACGTTTTTTTATACTGTCAGAAAAAGGTACAGTACTGGTACAGTTTTGCACCCCTAGGCACAAACGGCATCAATGTGCCCCAATAGTACAAAAATGTTCCTCGGAAGCCATTTCTATATCTTTACGTACAGCTGGGGTACAATTGGCAGGCCCTTGCGGGTGCAGCCCCAGTGATAAGGAATTGCACATTCAATGGTACAAATTGGTACTTTTTATCTGAAAGTGTAGCCAATAAAGGCAGATTGACTTTAAATATCATTTTATTATCAGGCCTACTTTTTATTATTAATGTTTATTTTTAAAATAACTTATGGGGCCCATCAATACTGTACAGTTTGATCACAAATTTCCATTTTGGGATAAAATATTTAATATATTTGTTTGCTTTACTGGAATTGTAATTGGAAATAACTTCATAAATTCCAGATTAATATATTTGGGTTGAAACAGTATTTCTTAAAACTTTCTCTATTAATTCAGATAATTGCATGCTTTAGCTTGAAGTAAATCTCCATAGTTAGTGGACAAAACTGCACGAGTTATTCAGTAAGCTTCTGACTGAATGGGCAGGCAGGACAGAATTGCTGGTATTATGTGGCATGCTGGCAGCAGGAGTCTGGCGTTGACACTGCGATGAATGCGTGAAAAATTTGCCATTTGTAAACAAGAAGTTCCTGCAGCACAATCCCGCCGCTTGGCAAGCTGATTACACCGCCAGCCGCCATGTACGAGGGAATCAAAGCAGGTTTTCAGCATGTGATTATTCGGCCTCTCTTTGACTGTGCATGAGTCTATTTAAGAGACTTAGGCATGAGGTGTTTATTCAGCTTCAGGCTTCTCGTGGGAAATGCTGATTAAAGCAATAAAAACTAGGAATAATTCTACATATTCAGTCAAAACTAATTTTGCCTGATTTTCATTTTTAATAGGTAATTAAGTAATTTAGTTTTATATTGAAAAGAATTTCCTGGATGTGTATTATATTCTATCGCAGGACACATTTTTTCTGTATCACTGGTTACAAAAAGCTAGAGAAAACACGTCTCGCAGCTTTTGTTAACATCCGAATAGAGTGATGCAGTATTTACACCCTGCAGTGAGGGCCCTCTATTAGCTGGCACATGCCAGCGGTTTTACTAAAGACATCTTTTGCACTATAAGTGCGAAACGTATACAAGTTAGGATGGTAAATGATTTACTGGAGATCAAACTGAATCGAAGATTTCTTCATTGTCTAACGATTCTTCTTGGAGTCAGCATATAGCATCAAATTTTGCAAGTAATGTACTGGCCATCCACGGGAGAGTCACGTCGTCCCGGTGGATTGTAAAAGCAGAGGGTCACATTCACGTCTCGCAGACTTAAGGAAGTATGCGAGGAATCTGCACAAAGCCTGTAGCAAATTTGTCCAAGTGGGGCATCTGTGTGAACTAAGCCGGAAAAGCTAACACCACGGGCCGCATGAACATGCTGAAAACGCTGCCGTCACGCAGCTACTTACGGGATTCTGCGGCAGCTGCTGTGTGAAAACCACAAAGCACCAATTTACAGAGAAGCCTATAGAGAGCCGTACGGAATTCCCATACAACATGCTAGCGCCACCTAGTCACGGAGAGTTAGACTGGCCTGACGGTAACATTGCCAGTGCACATACACAGCTAACATAACATCACTGCACTGACTGATAATTTAGTGGAGTGTGTCAGTACCAGTGTTAACCCCTATCCCTTGTTTGGGGTCAATCTGACCCCAGAGCATCATTAAACAGTAGGTGAATTTCACATGGGGAAATTATCACGGGAAAAGGGTTAATTCTGTCAACAAAAATTTTGACAATAAGTATTCGTTGATGACCTTTCATTTCATGACTAAATTGTAATGACAACGTAAATGAAAAATGTCTCGCAATGAAAATTACATCGAAATCTCTGTTCCTTATGGTCTGATGAGTAAAGATCAGATGAAATTGCTTGCTCTGTATGGGCAGACAAGCTACATCGCAGTATTCATCTCAAAGTATTATTGGTTGTTATTTTTTTTAACCAATCATCTGCATGCATAAATTTGCAAGTTCATGTACAAATGCTCACTATCTCCATGCATCTTTCTCATTGGATGACATTTTTTCCCTCTTGGTGCATGTCTGCACAAATGCCAGCTTCCAGTATAACTAATTCTATGTTCACACTACACAATTTTAGCCCAGATTTTCCACTCGCCGATAGTTTTTGGAGATCACCGGAAAAACCCCCAGATCAGAAGCACATCAGTGCTTGATCACTATTATTATTTTTCGTTCAAAGACACGGCCAGACAGAGCCACCAATGTGTCGCAGACACCTGTCAGATATCTAGCAGGCTAAATATCTGGACCTACTGCAAATCCTGTACTGTTAAAAGTGCTACAGTCAGGGTGTCTTAATGCCCTAATAACAGAAATGAAACAGAGAAAAATACAAATATATGCTGTTGATATATTCAGAAAATAAACATGGCCTGTGAAGGAAATATGATTGTATTGCACTGTTCCTGGCAAACTTAAGGCATTCATTTTTATATATGAAAGAAGTATGGTAAGTCAGTAACACATTCTCAGCCTAGATGACCTAAGGGACGAGTCAAAGGGCTTATGCATGAGGTATGCGTATACATAAGCCACTGAAAAAATCTTTACTAAAACAAAACAAAAACAAAAGACTAAAATGTGACTTTAATCCAACTACAATTTTCAGTAAGTGGCTAAGACTAAAACTAAATTTAAAATTCTTGCAAAAATGAACACTTTTCAGTACAGTTAATATTAAGTAATTTATACATATAGGTCCTATACCATAGATTAAACCAAACTGCTGCATATTTGAAGTGAAAATATACAACAGTATCATCATTACGGAAGCCCTGAAGGGCAAAACACACCAGCAAATATGAAAATACTCAAGCAAACTTGAAAACACTACATTAGCTGCACTGAAAACAGAAAGGGTATATACCTACTGATCATCATGTGCTTGTTATTGATTGGACAGGGAGCCTGTCAATCGGCTGACAGTCGGTGCTAGTTAATCCAAAGGTTTAGGTACCTGGAGTTGCCATCTTGGTGCCTTTGTTAGTCGCAGTAATGGAACACCCTGAAACAGCAAAGACATTTAAACAATGATTTGCAAGTTAGGCAGTACACCACAAGACTAATATTTTGACTCGAAAAGAGCAGCATTCTGAGGACATTAATGCCACCAGGCATTAGCCCTGGATTTCAAAGCTGGGTTGCTATTGGAAGACGTGTTGGTGTGGCCAACAGGTAAGCCCATCCTGTGGATCCCAATACCCCAGTGCAGTGATGGGGGCATTGTGCAGTAAAAATGGTGCCGTCCTTCAGATGACACATAAAACCGAGGTCCCGACCCTCTGAGGTCGTAAAAGATGCCTGGGCATCTTCTGAAAGAGTAGGGGTGGTACCCTGATGCCCAGGCTACAATTGCCCACTGTGGCCCTATCAAATCTGGCCTCCTCATCATCCCCTATGTGTAACCGGTGAGTTCTCTCCTGCTCCTTCACCAAGTCAAGTCAAGTTCTTTTACTGTTGCATATATTTTGCAATACAGCGAGATTCTTATGCTACAGTTGCTGGTCAGGGAAGAGTAGTGCAGGTAGGAGAAGGGGTGCAAGTACAGAACTAAAAATCACACTGGAGAGGGGGGATATATGACAATAAATAAGGCAAGTGGGACAACATTATACAAAAAACAAAGCAAGACTACAACACTATACATAACGTACAAGACAGGACAGGGCTGTACAGCTCTGTAAGGAACTTTACGGTCAGTGTGCAAAGAAACTAGTTAACAAGTATAAATACAAAAGAACAAGCATCTGAATTATTTGCAACATGTCTCCTGCTGTCTTTCATAGGTTAACCTAACCCCAAGTAATTTCCTGTTATTATATTTTCAACAGGTGTACTGTTTTGGCACATACCACACATGCATGCATGAACTTAGCTGTACTGTCAACAGTACAGTGTCAGTGTAAGGAAACATTTAACATTAAAGTGTGACATTACATTCTAATTTCAACATTAAGCAGATCTTATGACTTTCTGAAAAATTATTATCCAGAGATGTAATTTATTGCATATATTGCCCATGGCCATGGCTCCTGGCTGGCATTGCACATTTTGAAGTATGCAGCACCTTAAGTATCATAGTTAGTCAGAAATTGTGTGATAACAATTCCCTCAGCTCAATTCAGCTCTGTTTCATCTATATATAGTAATCTAACTTGACCAATAATTCTTTTTAAAAGGATATAAATGTACTAGCTGGATGGCAGTACAAGGTTTTAGGGTACAGATTATACAGGTGAATGTCTATTCATCCATCTTCCTATTGTTTGTCCAATATATGGTCACAGTCTGGAGTCCCGAGCCTATCCAAGGCATCTTAGAACAGAAGGCAACATTGAATGCTCAGGATGGGAGGCTAATCCATCACCAAAGAAATAAGAGAATTCATCAGTATATCAAAAATCCCGAATTAACCAATTTGCCCAGTTGGCAATAGCATTTTTGAACTTTGTTAGTGTTTTTCTCAACATTTTGGGAGCAAGAGCTACACTGTGGCAAATTTCACAAGGACCCTTGACATACAAGGATGTTTTCTTTCTTTTCACTTCTCCCAGATGTGTCGGGTATTTCTAGCTGTAGTCCAAGAAATGAATATAGATGGATATATCATATCCATGAAAGCTTTATTACAGTTCTTTACTATTAAGAGAAAACATATTCATGCAATTTTAAACTGCCCTTAAACTGATCCTTGAGGATGTTCCCATTAATTACTATTAGAAATGAGAAAACCAATTAGAAACCAATTAGAACAAGCATAACAGACAGGCAGCAAATCATGAAGGCGGCTGATTGAAGAGCATGTACCATCTATAACAGAAGCTATCCATATTCCAGCCGCCTACACACTACTGGGTCATAGAGTACCACAGGCAGAGGAGAAGGAAGGGGACAAGGCAGCTGGGACGCCAGTCCATCGCAGGACACACACAGCACAATATGAGCTGCTGGGTACATGTTCTGGAACTTTACAGGGGAAACTGGATCCTAACCATTGTGCCACCCTATAAAATCACATATCTGCTCATTAAGGAGATCTTTTTAGAAAAATGCACCTTTAAAGTTGGTTTACTTATATATCAAGACTTCTTCAAGAGAAAAAGAAGGAATTGTTCCTTTACTTAATTCAATAGCAAACGCAAAATAAAACCCAGAGGACTGATGATTGGTTTATTATGAGCTACTGTCTTCACGAGACTGATTTGTTTGAAAATCATTTAATCTGTTTTTACAAAATATTTCATTGTATTTATAGGTGTTTTCATGAAGAATATACGTTAACTGGCATTTCTTGACATTCTGGGGTTATTGTTACAAGCGACTATTATTATTTTCATTCAGGGTTTGTAGGTAGTTGTGCACTCGCGTTTGCATCACTCATTTGGGCCACTGCACAGTTGTGTACTTTGTTTGGTTGAAAAAAACAGAATCCCAGAGATAATGGGAATCTTTATTAACAAGTCTCAATTAGCTGCCTGTCGGTCTTCCATAGTGTCTTATTCAGCCATACAATTAGATTACGTAACATCATTCACAGGATACAAACACCAGGTGCCTGGGAAACAAGTTTCATGTCATTTGGGGTCTAAAAATAACTCCTTTGGTCAGAGAGACCAAACAAGGAATCAAGGAAGGACAGAAGACTTTTTACCAAATGTGCCCATCTCTACATTAATATGTGCATTAAAATAATAATGTGATTTTATGTAAATGAATAGCGAAGTTAGAAAAGAGCTCAGCCTGAATTATGACAGAAAGACGACAGATCACATCTATACTTAAAATGAGGGATATTCACAGGCAACTTTAGAGCCCACTTTCATTATTTACCTGTCAATAGGCGCTAGAGCCAAACATACCCTGAGCTCCTGACTTCCTTCACATACATATAACCAAAAGGTCCAGATTTGACTGATAGCTTGTTATCTGAGGCTTTAAGCAAATTTGTGCCAGCAGGAAGAGGACAGAGCAGTGTCTCAAGAATCCTATTATTAACTACAATACATTTATTACCCAATTAATACTAAACATTACACCCTCGTATCATTGGAAGGGTTTGAGTTAGACTTTAGTGATTCAATGGTAATTTAAATCATTTACGCAAGAGCCCTAGCTGAACACCTGTCATATAATCTAGGTCTAGTTGTGGTTTTTGTTTTCTGGTGGCACTTGGCAATATTAGGGTCAGATTAACTCTGCGATTTATAAGGTGCCCCATTGTAGGGGCCCTGGGTTGCTGCCAGAGGTGAACCAGAGAAGGGAAGATATTCAGCCTGCGATTTAAGATCGCATGGCCGAGGCCTGCGCGGCGCCCCAAGTAGCCGGGCATTGAGCGAAGTGCCGTGCATGCCTGTTAATGAAGCCATTGAGCGAACATACTGAGACCCCCAAGGAAGAAAAGACAACTAGCATTAGGGAACAAAGAAAAAAAAAGCAGTAATTTTCTTTATGGCACCACAGTAAGTCATGTACACAGCACAGAGTGTGAGTGTGACAACAGAAGAATGAAGAGGTTTGGTATTCTCAGCGGCCGTCTTTTTGCAACTCCCACGCCACTGCATTCTTGTCACTTTATTGTCAGCAGGGTGGAGAATGCAGATTAAGATCTAAACACTATGCTATAGACTTTAGAAAGCGCTCAGTCAAGGCATTAATCTTACTTCTTAAAACTTATGTCTCTCTCAAGTAAAGAGAGGTTCATTTTCCATCATTCTCAAATTTTCATTTTTTATAATTTTTTTTTTTTTACAAAAGCAACATAATTTAGTATGAAAGGTCTTAGATGTTTGGACTTTTGCGTCTCGACTCCATGCCCCCACTTTTAACCCTCCTCCTGCCACCCCCAGTTAAGCATCACGGTCTTCTCCGGAGCTATGCAGACGTGACGCCTGCAAGCTCTTCAGTAGCAGATTAGCCTGAGTCTGAACATCCCTTTACAGGTCAAAGCCTGCAGACCTTGAGCAAAATAGGGGTGGTGAAGAGTGAGCAGCAGTTTTTCGCAAACTATTTGCTCTACGACCATAGCCTTCGTTCCCTCCATTATAGAGCAGTTCAGTAAAATAGCAGAGTATGTACCCTGGAATTTCTTAGCAAATATGGCTGTACCTGAACACAGAGGTCACTAATCCTTTGTGAAAACCCACATGATTTAGCATAAGTTCTACATATTCTGTGATAAAATGTTCCTAGGAAATCAGTGCCATGGGACATATTTTGTTTTATTGAGACTCAGCTGTCATTTTATAACTCATTTGTATATGAGATACAAATGCATCGCGATTCAATATGAAATGGGTCAACTGTAAATTTAATGTCCTAATCAGAAGGATAATTTCTACCTACCAGGTGTATAACTGCTGATTATTAGTGTCTATACTGTATTGAAGAAAGGGGTTTGAAGAGCGACTGATGGGATTTGACTATGCCAGGCAGGTATCCTGCGTTCTTTTGGTGTCCCAAACTCCTTTCAGCAAGACCACAGCACAATCTGCCCAGTAGAAACAAAGGCTGAAGTTTTCTTCAGCCTTTGTAATAATGACTTTGTACATATTCACCCCCTCCTCTATGCGAGTCCTGGTTTAGACTGCAAGCCGGCTGCAACCCTGCATTCCATGAGAGGTCTGGAAAGTACATGGGATGGACTTCATGTCCTAATAGCAAAGTAGCATTAAGTGCAACTGTGAGGGACTTTCGGTTTTGGATAGAACCAGTCATTGCACAAGAATTTACAGAGAAAACTGAAGGAACTCATTTTGAAGATGTCACTTATTCTAGTCTTTACAAGAAAGCCAATAAATTCCAATAACATAATTATGAATGAGTAAACATTGTAAATAACACATTTTAGTCATCAGCAACACCATGTGGTCAGATTAAATTATTTTATTTATATCTACATCTCTGGAAAAAATTATGGTTATGCATCTGTGTAAAATATACATTTTTTCTTGCAAACTGCAGCCTGGTTCATCTGTTTCTCTTTAATGAAGGGCTTCTTCCTTGCTTTATGGAACTTCAGTCCTGCTTATAGGAGCCTGTTAAGAACTGTCCTAGCTGTGCATGTCCCACCACTTAATGTCCCATTCCTTTTGAAGGTCCCTTGATGTCATCCTCCGATTCATGAGGCACTGCTGGACAAGTTTACGGCCATCTCTGGCATCAGAAAGTCGCATCCCCCCTCTACCTGGCAGGTCATTGCCAGTTTCTCCTGCTTCACCTTGTTCTTGAGTACTGATCTCTTAGAGACTTCAAGCCTAGAATAAGCCTGCCATGCATTTAGCCTTCTGCCAGCAGAGCCGGGGATTAAACCAGGATTTAACAATGCAGATTGGTGGTCTCTTAATTTTTTCCAGAGCTGTATATTATGTCCCCTGTGAGACTGGGTGAATGTCTTTAAAACTACTCACCACTGATGGAACTAAGATCAAGCTGTGGATCCTCCTCATAGCAGGGAACACAGGACATCTGCCTGGCCGGTTTCCATTGAAGGTGCCATGGAGTGCGTGCAGGGCAAGCCACAGCTGCTGCAGCTCTATTGTTTACTCCATCTCCTCTCTTAATAGCCCCTACCTTTTCACTGCACCCAGCATGATGACTCGCACCCCGCCTCAGGATGTAAATTATGATGGAGCCCGTTATGGACGAGATGCCTTTTGTTCTGCAGAGTGCCGTATTTTTCTTCTCGCGTTATCGAGATGTTGTATCTTCACCTGCATCAGAAAATAAAGCATTCACGATTTCACTTTCACTAAGAACTGTAGGTTGTTTAAATAAAAGATGTAAATTTGTCCAATTCATGGACAAAACTATTACTTTAAAAGATTTACTTTATACCTATTGGTTTTTTTTTACTCTATCCTATAAATAGCTTATATTTAAAAAAAAAATTGCAGTCACGCATTCATTATAGGAAAGATCTGTTGTGTTACTGCTTTTCCCTGTTTCACATTATAGTCCCCAGCTTCTCCCATTTGCTTGCGCCCATCACTTAAATTTTTCAAGGCACAAACCTATTTTATTAACTCTTACAATATAGCCCTC
>JAODKL010000036.1:23876273-23888565 GCA_026780765.1 Petrocephalus schoutedeni
GTGGCGGGGGTTGTGGCTTTGTGTTTTGGATGTTAGGGAAAACTGGGATTAACATGGATGTTTGAGTTAGGGCAAGCTGGAGTTCAAGATGGTTGCGGTTTCTTTCTATGGTCAGGGATATTGCAGGCACAGAAGGTGTTGTGTAAGGTATAAAGTACAGGTACTTAAAGTACATACATTTGTAGGGACAAAAGCATTTAATTTCAGCAGCCAGCATTTCCATCGTAGTACTTAAGTGCATAAGTGCAGAATCATTTAATTTCAGAAGCCATCAGACTTACACCACAGATGGAAGGACATTTATTTCACTGCAGTGATACATTTATCCAGTCCTAAAGTCTTAGTTCTCTATTAGCAACAAATCATTAATAATTATTAAACAGAGCAGCCTGTTGTCACTGACTGACTGCACTAACTGTTATATTACTATAAATATTATATTACTGGTTTACAAGTAGTGGTTAAGGTTTCCCCCTATAGGTGAAATACTGTAACTACACTATGTGGCAGGTCACCAGAAGCCCCATGATCTTTAACAGCTGGCTGACCTGCTATAACTCGTAGTTTCCTTAATCAACCTGCCTCATTAATACTGTGTGTGTGTTATTGTGTGTGTATGTATATACAGCTCTGAAAAAAATTAAGAGACCCCAGCAAAATTTTAAGTTTCACTCATTCCTAATTTAAGGGTAGGCACCTGTGTAAATAAATTTTTTTGCTAATTCCAGCCTGACTCTACCTTGCTTCTCATTGATGAAGGGCTTCTTCCTGGCTTTATACTGTACAACTTCAGTCTTGCTTCTATGGGTCTGATATAAACTGTCCTAGCAGTGCACTTCACATCACTTAATGTTTACCATTCTTTTTGAAGGTCACTTGAGGTCATCCTCCGATTTATGAAGCACTGCCGGATAGGTTAATTGTCATCTCTGGCATTAGAAAGTTGCATCCGTCCTCTAACTGGCTGGTTTTTGGTCTCTGCCAGTGTCTCCTGCTTCACCTTGTTCTTGTGTACTGCTCCCTTAGAAACTTTGACCCTGGAAGCAGCCTGCCGCAGTGTAGCCTTCTGCGAGAAGAGCCAGGATTAAAGCAGACTTTTGAAAAATATAGAGGGTCCCTTCATTTATTCCAGAGCTGTTTGTGTGTGTGTGAAAGTCTTTTTCAGTTTAATGGAAGACTGAGTTCTTCCCGCTCAGCCTCACTGTTGAGGTGGCTGCATGCCAGTCCAGAATGTACTTGTACATCAAATTCAATTTCGACTGCAGAGCTGCAAGCGAAAGAATTATTGGTGTTTATATATTTACATATTTCCTGTGAGTGTAGGTTATGATTTGGGGCTGCTTCTCATCTAGCTTATTTTGACACAGGTTAGGTTAATGACAACACCTTGTGCTTTTAAATGTGTCTCAGTGGATATTGCGACACTCAGTGGAGTGTTGTGCCATAAGAACGGCAGCCTTGTTTTCGAAGTCCACTTGTGTTTGGAGAGGTTTGGTGCATGGGCTTTAAATTTAAGGTGAAAATGAGCTGTGCCTTTTGGATTTCCAGCTCCTACCAGGAAAGGGATTCCAGGCCTGCCAACCTTCAGTGCTGCCATAGCAACAGATTCTTCACGGATGCGAAACACTCCGTTTTCAGTCTTATTGTTGGTTGGCTCTGTTTATTTCTAGCATTAGACTACAAGGCAAATTTTCTATTGTATTATATTATGATTCAGACTAATTTTATATTTATGTCATAATTTGCACCCATTTATAGCAGAAATAACTTTTTTATTCCCACTTGAGTAAGACTAGGTAATGAATGCACTGTATCATTGTAGTGTGTAATACTCAGTAGTTTTCAAATATTTAACACTTATATTACTTCCATTTTATTTTTACTTCATAACAAAATATAAGCAAACTAGGGCAGAATGAAAATAAGCCACCTACCTATCCGTCAGCTATCCCGGGATGCAGAATACAGGGGACATGCTTGCCGGGATGCCCATCAATCCCAGTAGGCGAACCACAGAGACACAGGCGTGGTGCCATTTAAAGGCACACATTTACAGAAACAGCGTGTGGCTGGACTGTGGGCCAGAGCCCACACAAGCATGAGAAGGACATGCAAGATGCAGAGACACAGGGCCGGCAAAGGATGCAAGCGTCAAGCCCATAGGTCTGAAGACATCAGTCCTTAGGGCTTCCCACTGCACCCCCAGGCCGCTCAACCCAACTCCAGGCAGCAATAAAAACACCTGTGGTACTTGTGAAGCTCATATGTCCAAATATATTTGTTGAGTATCATTTCCCAGAAAGATATGAGTATAAATACTGGAATAAGGGCCATCATGCACCAGAGCAATTCAATGATAGAACAATGACTGGGATGCACCGAGTTTTTGCTCCATTGACCTGTGGCTTTATAGAAGTGGAATGAGTAATGGTCGATACACCACAGCAGACTGGACACAACAACGTGTGTCTTCTGCATTTTGCCCATATGCGACATAGCAGTGGGCAGCTAATTCAGCACCCAGGTAGTTGTATCTTGCTCAGGGGAGCGCAGTGATACATTGCTGGTTAGGAAATTGAACCAGCAACCTTTTAGTCAAAAGGGCACTTCCCTAACCATTAGACCACCACTGCGCCGACAGCAAACAGAGCTAAAACTATAGAAATTATTTCTCATAAAGACAGGGAAGTGCATGTTCCAAATCTGAGCTGTCACTGCTGGTTCTGGCTAATGGTCATGATAACTCAATGGCAACTTCTTAAAGTAACAAACTGAACTCTTGTTCCCTTAACCCCTATCCAGCCCTAACCTTTACCATTATTAACCAAACAAAGACTTTTGGCAGTTTTACTTTTTTGATTGCACTCACAGATTTTTATAAAGTTAAATCTGAAATAGTGAGGATTGAGAAAATGACATCACTAGTCATGTTTTGTCCTTAGGTCTTCACACATATAGTAATTATTGCAAATACACACAGAGAGACACACACAGACATGCTGGTGTAAAGAGGAATGCAGAGCAACATTTGTCTTAACAATCACAAAGCCCAATTTGTGATTTAACAATCACAAAGCCCAAAGTAGGTGAAGCAGCCTCTGAAGTGTTATAGTACAATCACCCGGGCCACTTATGGCCCACTCTGAGTGACGAATGAGTGGCTCACTTTCACAGACCAGCACTGCCAAGATACCAACACAGAATCAGGTGCTGAGTGTCAGGCGGCTCTGTTGGGTTGGATCTCAGAAAGTACCCTGGTACCACACCACGCCTCGAGGCACATCATTCCTCTATTGCCAGTGTGTCGAAGAGTAACCACCTGGTAATGAAATGCCCAATATCTCCCAAAGAACTGGCAAATATAATGTGGTTTCTTTCATGCAACATAATCTCTGCGTTATATAATGTAACCCTCTATGATTTATATCAGAGAGAAGTTGTGTGTAGACTTGCAGGATAAGCTATGTGGGCAGTGATCACATTTGTCGTGTTTCACAGCGCTCCTTCCCACGTGGAGTAGTGTGCTGTTACTCCCCTGCTAGGCATATGGGTGGCACTGCCCTTGACGCCCATCAACTCACCCTGGTGATGGCAGATTTCAGTGTTTCTTTGCTGAGTGCAACTTTCGAAAGCAGATAATTCGACTGATGCTTTGCTCATCCAAGAAGAAAGATCACGGCCGGAGAAATAGCTAGTGAATATCCAGCCAGGAGCTGGACTACATATGAACTTAGCATAAGATTCATGGTTGGTGGTGTAACAAATCAAAGTGAACATTATGGCTGCGGTGATCGATACGAAAAACATATAATCTCTGAATGTATAAGGTAATGTCTCAATAATATCCTCTGGATTTCTACGTTGCCTCACTTACCAATGCATTTTCCTCACCTCTGAGCAATAAAGAAACACTGTAGTGTGGCATGGCTGGGAAATCCGGGGAAGTTGCAGCACACGCTCAGGTCTAATACCGTTATTTGCTTTTAGAGTTGTACGGCCAAGTATGCCATCAGGCAGAGCGGTGGGATTTGCCAGTAGTAGTAGAGGCTGTCTTGTCAACAGACAGACAAAGCAAATGTAGCACATCACCATTTAAGGGCTCTCTTTGCCCCATTTTGGATCACCAGCCATAAGGATGTAAATTAAAAAGGGCATAAAAATGTTACTGTTGTGATTTGAAGGCTTCTTTTGTCAGTGCTCCTAAATCCTTTAACAATCCCTTGTTCCAATCGAATCATCCCACAGGACAACAAGCCTTCGAAGGAACTTTCTAAGTAATTTCACGCCTCCAGAAGCACCAGAGCAGGGCCTGACAATTATTCCTCAGTTTATAGATAGCATAATTAATTAACTTCCAGACTGATTAAACTGTGATTAACGAGTCTTGGTTATGGCTTTTAGGGGAAAAAAGACAGCTAGTGATTCTGGTAAGACTTTGAAAAGTTCAAGCAGTTCACCTTTGCACTATTTTCATACCATGTTGTGATTCAAAATTATAATGCTGTGGATTCATTACTGCAAAATCAACAGATGAACTGATTGCATTAAAATTTGTTTTCCTATGACTAGCAAGCAAATGGAGCAGCACACCAATTTAATTGGTCGACAAATTTGCATTTCTTAACAACCCGCTCACGTTAGAACACTTTTCATTAACATATTTGGGCAACATTAATAAAAAGAATGTATTATTTTCAGATAGGCAGAGGTTGATCTTGATTGCTGCTTTTTGCACCATTGAAATACTCACACGAGCATATAATCACATAGTTTTGGAATTAAATATGCGAGCTATCGAATGTCTTTTACAATGAGTCATGCTGTTTTGTGCTGCATGTTTGCTTGGGGATGAAATTCCATAGGCATTTAAAACCTTCCTGTGAGTCTCTGCCTGTAACAGCTGGAGGTTCCGTTTACATACTGGGGATTTCCCATTCACGCTCCAGCTGTGCTCTTCCTGTTTTAAACTGAGCTGTCGGGCCTAATTTTTCGTCGAGATGCAACTGTCCAAAACACCTGTGGTTGTGTCTTCTCAGTAACAACCCCCTTTCTCTCCCCCTCCAGCCATAAGACTAAATTGCCTGGTTCTTCTGGGACCTGGAGCCCCCCTCGGGGTCAGCCCTATGGTTGGGACCCAGCCTCTGGCCGAGAGGGGAGAGAATCCCTCTTCAAGTAAGTGAGCAGGGCGGGGGGCGGGGGCGCCTCGGAGGATCTCGTGTGGAGGACTTGCCTCCGCACAAGATTGTTCCAGCCGCATCACGGTTCTGCCGCTCTCCGTCTGCGCAGACGGAATGCTGATTTCCCTTCGCTTCAGCCGCCGAGCCCAACGCAGCCGCATCCCTCCCACCCACCCCTGAAAAGGCACGCACTCCGGATCCCATCCTCCAGAGCGCACAGTGCGGCTACTGGCTCCTCGGAAACCAGCAGCACCGGGAAAGAGTGTGCGGGGGGGGTGGGGGGAGGACGCCTTTGATCTCGGCGAGGTGCGAGGCGTGGCTCCGGGGATGGTGCCGGGCAGGAGCGCCGCTGCCTTCACCCGTTAGACAGCGCCCGGCTTTTCTAGGAGAGAGCGGCGGACCGCAGGAGGGGGAAGGTAAAGCCAGCTCGCCTGCCGTAGCCCATCGCTGCGTCTGCAGTGTCTCTGTGCATGCTTAGAGGGGCGCAGGTCCGCGCGTAACAAGTGAGCCCCTGGGCTCCGTGCTGCTCACTCTCTCATTCTCAGCATGTTTGCCCGTTCCTCTCCCCGCTTCCCTCGCTTGTACGGGAAGGACGAGCGGCTGGGTTTGTTCTGCCGCTAAAAATATTTTTTATGCAGCCCCCCCCCAAAATAGAAAAACATTCCGGTGGCTTTCTGTGTTACATGTGTGCACACATACTACGACTTCTGTGTGTTCTACTGCGAGGCTGGTGCGTGGTCGGATGCGGGTCCTGATTCATTTACCCCTCCAATGGCAGTTTTTTTTCCGTTGAAAAGAAAATTAAGAATCACTGTGCTGACATTTATGTTTCTCTTTTTTCCCTAAAGCGCTGATATGTGCGTTCAGGTGGTGCGTGGCAGGACGGTGCTCTTACAAAGTCCTTACAATGAGTGCGGGGGATGAAGAGAGGGCAAACTGGAATAACACTTTAAATCCTCGGGTTCTGGACGCGTCTGTCTGGGTGATCCGTAATTCTGCATATATTTCTTGCCATGCTGCTGTGTTACATGAAGCAGGAAGGACTGGCTGATCTCATAATCTAGGATCATCTTTACACTGCACACGATGCACCAGAATTAGTGAACGGCTTTGCGCTCACTGTTACTGGTCTGGAACATGGGTGAGAATATGTTCCCCAAACGTGTTGACTCACGATGGCATCATACAGCTACAGGGTTTCCCTGAACTCCTGGCCTTTCTAGTAGATTCTTGCTGATATGCCGTATGCAGTGCCTGCCTTTTTTGGGGGCTACTGCAAGGGTGATGAGGTGCGAGTTAAGTATGAAGAAACGGGGAAGGGGGAGTGACCGAATACCCAATTGGGGGCAAATCTCATGGTTACTGCCAAGAAGAGCTCAGCTCCGACTTTCCTAAGGTCTAACTTCTCTTGAACGTCAGTGCTTAGCGTCTTGTGTTTGCTTATGGGGATCACTTAATTGTCTTATTTCCCTGCCTCAGTAACATATCAAGTCTATTCTATAAAATGCACTCACCAATTAAAACATCACTCAGGAGTCCTCAGTACAGGAAATGAAATTCTTAAATTGATTCTAAAAGCCATGTACTGACATTCTTTTTATGTAAAGTCATGACTTTTGTTCTAAACATTTTTGTTTGACAGGCATGAATATTGCTTTTGAAAAATAGGCGTAACATTTGCTATTCCCGATTAAAATTAAGCCAGAAATTCTTTAGGGATGTGCTGTTTGCAACAAAACAGCAGACATATGACAACATAGGCTACATATGAGTATCACTTTCTATGTGAAGAGTCTGCCAAAATGTATGCTTCATGTAGCAGGGGCTTCAGGGTGCAGGGCAAAGGTAGAATCATAATGGTATAAAGGAGTGTCTGTTTATTTGGGCAAGACAAAGGTAGAGGAGAAGAATAGCATTTCAGGTATGCTGACATCTGTATCGAATAGAAGACAGGGGACATACAGGCGACATACAGGGTACATTCAAGTCACATGAAGAACCGTCGGAGGGGGTTTGTGACATCTGGATAAAAGTCATCCAGGAATCGTTTTACAACTTGGCTTGTGTCCTCTGCCACATGGCCGTTTTCATTTTAAGCGCAATGGGCATCATCTAGACGTCATTTTCCCTAACAGATTCCTCCCTCTGCATAAACAACCTGTTTGGCTGTGGATATTCAGTCAAGTCTTTTCTCTAACCTGCCACAGTTTGTTCTTGTTTTTTTTTTTTTTTTCCTCAAAACAACGCTAGCTGCATGTTAAGCTATAGCTTGACTAGCACTGCAGCACAGGCAGATAAATAAATAAATAAATAAATGCGATCCACAGGCAGAAGAAAATCCGTCTCCGTAATAACTGCAAACCCGCCAGGATGCAGAGTGCACGAGTGCAGCCCTTGTAGTCTGCTCACAGTCATATTTGCTGGAGCCTTATGCAAAGCTGCGGGCGAAAATGACTGACGGGTGTTTATTACAAAAAACGGGGATTCTACTGTCGCGCAGTATTGTTGCAGGTTGAGCCGTTCCACAGCTCGTGCTTTTGAAAGGCACTGCCGAGAAACCTAAATTTACAGCTTTGCTCCTGCGATACATTCGTGATATGTGGATCCACAACACAGCCGTCTCCATGACAACTGCAGTCCGGCAAAAAAACGACAGTTCACTGTGTCCCATCCAGTGTTGCCGCATGCTTGGAATAATCGCTGGTGTAACATGAGCATGACTGCAAATGCATGCCCTGCACGGTCAGCGGCCCAGCCGTCATAGAAAAAAATCAAGTGAAACTTTTGGGAGGTCGGGGGGGGGGGGGATTCGTGTTATAGCGGTTGCTGGAAGATGAGCAGCCATTAGGATCTAATGGCGGTGATTAGGGGCCACGGTATTGAGGCTTCTCGTCGGTTTTGGGAGGGTGGCCATCTCTGGCAGGTGGCTGGCCCTGGAGAGGGTAGAGCACGCTTCCTGGATGCAGAGGGCCATATGTTTTTTGTATTGCACACAATCTGTCACGGTTTTGTTAGGACCCGAACTAAAGCAGGCAGCAGTCTGCTGGTGTCTCGGATGCTACGAGCTGAATTTGTGTCAGTAACCTTCAGCTCTGTTCGCGCCATGTTCCCTCCGCACGGTGAGTGCGTGTTCGCCCATCCTCTGATATTTATCTTTATATCTGCTTTGTGTAAATATGTATCTGCCTGATTCCATCCTTGCAGCGTGGCTTTAAAACAGGTTATTAACGATGTCACTTGGATTTGTACATATGCAGTTTAACGTAAATCCAGGGCTGTGCACGCTCTTGAAAGAATAATTGTATCTTTTCACCAGGAGATGGAACATGTGTCAGGGGTGATGGTGAATTACACACTGCCTCCTCAAAGCCAGACCTTTAATTAGCCGACAATGTGGGCAGTGATGGGGAATCTGCAGTTAAAAAGGAAGAAGGAGCAGAGGGGGGTGAAAGAATGTGGAGAGAGGAGGGGCTCGTTAGGGCCACTTACGTGTCTCTTTACTGGCTGCGTTTTTTTGGAGGATGAGATTATTTTTTTTAGCCGGCCAAGATTCAGTCCTAGTGCAGTTTATAGCAGATATTCATGTGGAGCAGAGGCGATAATATGATTCATGAAGGTAGATATTTGGTTAGGTCTAGATGTCTGTCTGGTCCCTTCCATTCGATTTTCCAGTCGATTACACTGTAGTGTCAGTAACTGGAATATGAAAATATTTATTGTTGATTGATGAGATATAATAAATATCCATTGCTTGTGTTTTTGGAATATCATGTTATTTCATTGCTTAATGTCTATTTTATGTGGATATGAGGCATATTTGTTGCAATACCAAATGAGTGGAACTTAACTCGATTGTTATGCTCATGACTTTTGTTGAGTAACCATCTCAGAAGCCATTGCCTGTGTGATCCATTTAATGTTCCTGTTGTTTGATGTTTGCAGAAAATTGATATGTCAGAACTTTATATAGCAAGTTGTTGAAAATTGTGTGAAATCTTCAGGTTTTTGCACATACATCCTATTCTGTTATCCAAACAGACATGCAAAGCTGAGAAAAAAAGAATAAAAACACACATACATAAACTCTCTCTTTCTCTCTCTCTACACACAGACACACACAACCTATATTAGAAATATGGTAATACACTGACAGAAAGCGATTCTTGTGGACGCAGACCCAAAAACACACGGGTGCGTGCATTTTTTATTGGATACCAAGGTCTGTTAGCCGACAGGCGAGCCTCAGGCCCAAAGGAAGGTAGATGGGTGAGGTGCTGGGCAGACTGGGCCCAGTGCGGGAGTTATTCGCTCAGACTCTCAGAGAGGGAGAATCTGCATGACATTGTTATTTATGTTGTAGGATGGGGAAACGTAAGCTGGTCTTCTAGGATAATGCCAAGATGTTCATCCCAGATTGGGTTTGTAATAAGTACCAGATGGGGCTCTTACTTTCCAATGGCAAAAGTCTTTTTGATTGACACACATGAAATCAACACATTTTTCATTTAACTTAAAAGTTAACTGATATTTCCCATTTGTTCATTGTTCGACCGAAATTTCTTAACACTTTTGGATATATCCTGCCGCAGACATGGCAAACGCTGGAGGTCAGCAATAGCCAAGAGTGGGACACCCTGGATGCGTTGGGCAGTTTTCACTACCCACGGCAAAGCCTTCCCGTCACCTATGGATCGGCTGCCAAACCATACCGTAATCGGTAGAAGTTCACCAGGATCTGAGGAGACAGGCAGACTCTCTTTACCCGCCTCAGAAGGCGCTGCTGGCCCTTTTTAACCCCGCTGGAAGAATTAAGGGACCGAGACGGATCTCATTCTGAAACCAAGGCTGTTAGTTTGAAGTTGGTCAGTCCATTGTCACTATCTTAGCCTCTACTTCTTTGGCAAGGCTGTTGTTGTTGAACATTGCTGGGGGGATTTGCTGCCATTCAGGTTGGGTATTGATGCAGGGCGATCAGGTTCCTTTCTATGAGCATGCAACAACTACAACTTCACACCTGAACCTGCTCCCAGGCATCTCCACATCACACATCGCCTGACTTGCAGTTGACCAGGGCAGGTCTAGAAGGGCAGAAACGTAGTGACTTGTTGGAAAGATAGCATCCGATGACTTTGCCAGGTTGAAAGCCAGTAACACTGTCTGTACATCTGTACAACTGCTGCTAATGTTTGCTGCAGGGGATTGCATAAGTGTTTATATAATTCACACACCTATGTCAGCAATTGGTTTACTTATTTAGGTAAATTTTGTGATTAATAGGGGTGCCCACATACTTTTAGCCATACAGTATATGATTTTTATGGTACTTGGCTTCTTGGTTTCTGATCTTCAGCCTAGACCAGGAGGAGTTCAGTCGCATTCATCTTAATTCAACCTTATTATATCGGAAACCTGCAGCAGCCGCTTACCGAATCCGGAATATAAAAGACAGAGTAAGAAGACAGTAAGACTTAAACAGAGTCACCTGACACAGCGATGGGGGAAAGAACAGGGACTCTATTCAGAGACAAGAATGGTGACAGAGCAGAAAAGACCGAAAAGATCAGCCATGGCTGCAGAAGCATGGGGTGAAATGGAAACATGTGACATGAGGAACAGTGAAGGGCTTCTGGCAAGTCAATGTTTCTTGAGCAGTCCAGTCTATTTTTATATGAAATCTTGGCTATAAAAATGATTTTCTATTCTATTTCTGGGAAGCCAGTTTAGATGGGTGGCGTGACTGCGAGCTACTGCACCACCGTCTCCTTGTCTGTGTCTCCCGCAGCAGCCTGTCCCAGAGCAGTTCTCTGGAAGCGGTTGGCCTGGACGGGGGCCCCGTAGCCCCTCCCACTCCCCGCAGGGTGGAGATGAGACGGGACCCGGTGCTGGGCTTCGGCTTCGTCGCGGGCAGTGAGAAGCCCGTGGTGGTTCGCTCCATCACCCCCGGTAACATGGCTGCCTCCACGGAGACCCACGCCTCATTCAACGCGCTCCGCATTATAAAAGCTCAGTGTCCTTTAGCAGTTTTGCATGCAAGGCGTTGCCGATGGTTTCAGCTACAAGATGCTTATGGATTTCATAGATTTTCCTAGTCTGAAGTGACTAATTGGTAAAAAAAAAAAAAAACATCATAACTACCCACAGCAGCATCTTGTGTAGTGTGCTGAACAGATACAATGATGAGGCACGGAGCTGTCCTGATGTGCTGCATTTGAAACGCAAAGTAATCAGATTCCCACTGGATTTCAAATATAAATGAACAATCGCTGGTAATATAGTAATTATGCAAACTAGGGAACAGAATGAGTCAGCATTTGATAAATCTTGTGTATGCCCCGAGAATTGGTAACATATTCATGGTAATTCATGTTTAAAGGAATTGCTGTTAGCAAAGTTTTGCAAATATATTCAGCGCTACAAGTGCCATGTAGAAAGTGTTGAAAAAGAATATTAACACAACAACAGTCATGTGAGAGAGCAAATATTTAGCCGTGGGATTTCAGCATTTCTTTGATGTTGTTGAATTCTTATACCGACTTTTTGTTTCACGTGGATCGCAGAGGATCCATCCTAATCCTGGTCCTGTTCCCTCTGTCAGGGGGTCCTTCAGAGGGCGAGCTTATCCCTGGAGATCAAATCATCATGATCAATGAGGAGCCAGTCAGCACTGCCCCAAGAGAACGGGTCATTGATCTCGTCAGGTATCTCATCCAGCTCTCTGTATTATGCTGGTTTGCCTATTGAGGCCAGCCAGCACGCTGAGTGATGTTTACATAGGGAAAAAAACAACCAAAAAAACCACATGTGCTAAATATACTATGCATCTCCGAATTGGCTGTGTAGCAGCTTCCTCTGCTCTGTAATCCTCGTTGAAGGACGAACAAGCAAGTAATCTTCTACGATGACTGTTTGCATCGATAGCCTTAAGGCCTGGTTCTGCTCATTTCAAATGTTTTCAGCACAATACCGTGTGAGTAATGTGAGTATTGTTATGTCATAATGGTAACAATAACTAGTAATTAGTATCCATATATCCATCCATCCAGGGTTCGAATCCGGCCCAGTTCCATGTGTGTGGAGTTTGCATGTTCTCCCCGTGCCGTTGTGGGGTTTCCTCC
>JAODKL010000036.1:23888665-23903709 GCA_026780765.1 Petrocephalus schoutedeni
TGAGTGTGCCCTGCGATGGGCTGGCCCCCCATCCTGGGTTGTTCCCTGCCTCGTGCCCATTGCTTCCGGGATAGGCTTCCGGACCCCCCGCGACCCTGAACAGGATAAGCGGGTTGGAAGATGGATGGATGGATGGATATCCATCCATCCAGCATCTAGAACACATGGAGCATAGCCATCATGGGATGCCGGGCCGTTGTAAGGCACACATCCACACATTGTGGGCAGTCTGAACATGCCAGGTTTGGCTCATGGGAGGCAACGGGAGTCTCCCAGCGGAGATCTGTTCAGTCACGGCTAGAACAGGGCAGCTCTGCACACACAATTCAGAGGCCAGAGAGCAATACTTACATTCCCAGAAATTCTGGTTGTTAGTTATAGTTATTTCACAAGAAAATACTCACCAATTTTGGTGATTTCTTGTACAATCAAAGGAGCAACATGAATGGCCTTATTTCCATGAGAGCCACCTTGCTGTCAGGCCCTGACTCATAACTACAGCTGTAAGCAGTGCTCTTTCTGCTGGAGAATGAAATGTTCCTGTTGATGTATTTGCAGTGTTGGAAACAGAAAGCTGACAAAAACACTCTTCTTCCAAAATCCAATTTTTTTTATTTTCTGTAATACCTATGGAATTTTAACTGTGTTTTAGGATATATTTGATGATATTTAAGTGGTATAATCATGCAGCGTTATAAAAATAAGTATGCATCTTTATCATTACAAACAATGAAGCTGTGATTTATCGTTGAATGATGTGTTTGTTTCTCTTGTCCGGCAGAAGCTGTAAGGAATCCATCATGTTTACGGTCGTTCAGCCTTACCCCGTAAGTAAGCTTTTCACAGCCCAGGTTTCCAAAAGGGAGCTTTTAATTGAAAACCGCTAGCAGTTCAACCCATTCAGCTTTTACCTCTGGTGCCCTTGGCTATTCCCCTGCCTCAGACAGCGTCTCAGTCTTCAGTGAATCTCTAACACTTTGGATGACATAGAACCAAATGCGTCCCCCCAGATCTGACCCCAGGTGGTCTAAAACCTCTGAGTGATGGGTCAGCCAGCTAAAATACACGATAGACCTTTAACACTGAACATTTATTTTACGCTTTTCCTGTTTATACTTTAAATGAGTCTCCATGACACTGTCATTATCTGTAACAGTTGTGTTTAGCCCTCAAGCTGCAATGTGTAAGCATCTGTGTGCCCTTGTTGTCCTCAGAGGATATTCACAGTATACAGATATACTTGGAAAAGTTCAAATTAAAATGCTTTTCATTTGTTCTGTTTTAATTGCTTTCAATGATTTTTATATCACTGTAATTTATATTTCCTTTTCTTCTTGATGGAATAACATATTTTTGTCAGAGATTTTTTCCTTTTTTTCCAATTTTGTTGCTTTCTGATTACTTTATGCTGATATTGTATGATATATTTTATAAATACTATTTATCAGACACCTTTATCCAAAGCAATGCATAGCCAGTGCCTAGAGTGGTTGGGGGTTAAGGGTCTTGCTCAGTGGCCCAACAATGAAATCTCTCCACAGGATATGAAGTGGCGACCTTCTCACAGACACAGAGTCAGATTGCTTGCTCTCGGGTGTAAAGATATAGTGTACTATGGGCAGACTGTTAATTGTTGAGTATAAAAACACTGTAATGCTGGATTTACAATCAAGTTAGGGAATATGTATAAAAATGAGGAATGAGATCCATTGTGTAGACTAGGACTTAGTCATGCTGTGGCGTCATTTCATTCTGCGTGTTATAGCTGCCTCTGCATCACTGCCTGGCCCAGCTCAAACACCATACATGCAGGCATGCCTCCTTTTCTGCTGCTAATCCAAGCTGGACGTCTGTGCTCTTTTCAGTCTCCAAAATCGGCCTTCATCAGTGCTGCGAAGAAAGCCAAGTTAAAGTCGAACCCAGTGAAGGTGCGCTTTGCGGAAGAGGTCATCGTAAACGGCCAGGCTCCCGTAAGCAAGCAGCCTCCCGCGGCATACCATCCATCCGCCCATCCCCCAGGCGCTCGTCTGCTACAACTGCATGCTGTGTCTCATACCACACGTGAAGCCGAAATGTTTCTATCAACAAGTTGCGAATAGTGGGCGGAAAAATCACAAAATTTTATACCAGTGTTACAAATAAATCGACTCGAGGGTCACAAAAATGCTGTTTATTTTGCATATAGATTCTCTTTTTTTGTCAACCATTATGATTACTTATTTCCACATGAGTAATGGAAAGTTCATGTACAGTCAGTTCATATATGCGGTGAGACCATAATCGCAAAAGATAACTGAAGAATTATTCTTTTTAGTGTATGGTAATGTGCTGAGTAATGCATGTACAGTTTGATACGCATGTGTAGATTTCTGTACTTTTTGCTTTTGGGCAGTCGCTTGATGTGGGAAAGTGTATCTAGTATTCCATCTAATTTTTTTGTTCCTGTGCTTCTCAGGACCTAGTCAAGGATAATTCCCTCCTTTTCATGCCAAATGTTCTGAAAGTGTATTTGGATAATGGACAGACTAAGTCATTCCGTTTTGACAGCAGTACCTCAGTCAAGGTGTGTATAATATTTACATTTATTTAGAAGATCTCAAGGGGAAATTTTTTCATGTGTTTAAATATTTAATTTTGACAGGCAGTGAATATTCATATTTACAAAGATTTGAACACAGTCCAGTTATAAAAAAATTCATTTAATTTTCTAGGGCAGCATTTCTGAACCAGGTCCTCAGGGACCCCTGGACAGTGAAGCAGGAAAATGTTGCACTGTCGGGAGGGGGGGGGGTTCTTGAGGACTGGTGTGAGAAACAGGGTTTAATCAAGGTGGACAGAATGTCATTGAGATTAAGCAGGTGTTTGTAAACATGACAGATATAGAAATCATTATCTATGAAATGCAAAATGTCATTACATGTGGCTTCATATTGCGAAAAAGTGGCTTTATTATATAGTTACATTTTGCCATCTGTGTGGCTTTAATACCTTGCAGACAGATGGCCAAAGATTACGCACTAAATTACGTCAGCCAATGGATTTAAGCTTGACCTCCAAAATGATTGTTACTATTAGTATAAACCTTATTAAAAGCTGTTTCTTTCATTTTCCTTAATAACACCATGAAACAGTCACTATTCTCACTTGTCTCGCCCGATTGTAGAAAGTAGGACAGTACAATGTGTGAGGAACCTGAACAGGCTATGTACATTTCACCATGCTGAGTCACATCCATCTGTGTTAAAGGACGTCATCTTGACTCTACAAGAGAAGCTGTCCATCACAAGTATCGAGCACTTCTCTCTGATGTTAGAGCAGCGTGCTGAAGCATCTTCAAGCAAGCTGTTGCTCCTTCATGAACAGGAGATGTTAACTCAGGTGAGAGACCCAATAACAAGCTGTCAGTTTTGGTAGGAGCTTGAGGTTCTTAACAACATGGTGCCAGTGTTGTTTATGACAGAAAGATGGTGGCACACCCATAAAGTTCTTTAGACAATATGTGGGCACATATTCTTGGTGTCTCTTTGGAAAGCAACGTATTAGAACTTAAGATGTCTTGGGCCATCTAAAACCATCTAAAGCAGTGTTTCACAAACTTTCTACACCTCATACCATGTCAGAAAGTATTACGCTACACGCGTACCTCAATTACAACATTATGCTTGATTGTCAAGAACCATAGACTGGGTAACAGCTTCTGTTTCCCTGCACAAGAGTTAGAGCTAGCAATTAGCATTTCCTCTCTCTGTTATGTTTTGTTTTTAGATATTTTGTTAACTTTCTTGTGCTGTTTGAACTTGTCTCTTACTTCTTCCTGATATTGTAGCAGAGCACAGATCAATTTGATTATTGTCGCTAATACTGAAGTGAAAGGTGATTAATTGTCATTGTTGACACACCATAGCACACAACAATGAAATGTGTCCCCTGCATTTAACCCATGTGACATTGTGACACAGCAGTGGGCAGACAGGGAGCAGTACCTTGCTCAGGGTACCTCAGCAGTACTTGCTGGTCGGGGAACTGGCAACCTTTCGATTACGCGATTGTGTCCTTAACCGTAACCGACCCAAGAAGTACTTCTACGCCACAGACGTTTTGGGTTCTCGTTTATTTTGCTTGTTGATGATATCGCTGATGCGCCATCAGGTGGTGTCACTTATCGGTTTCTGCACATTGTCACAAGGATGAGTACATGAACACTGTACCAGACCCAGTACCGGTACTAGTATCAACATCGGTGCACCCCTAGCTCTTGCACTCAGATCACAGATGTGTTTTGAAATATTATTATAACCTTTTCTGCTGCTCTGTACTGCTCTTGTTCTAACTTATATATGTACAAACTTTTTTCAAAATTTGTATAAAAATATGGTTATGATAGGCTGAGAATTTATGTCATTAAATTAATTATTAATAATATATAACTACATGAGAATCTTTTGGGGGCACTAGAGTTTACTTGGTAGGACATTTGTCTTTTGGGTCCCTCAATAAACTATACTTAGACTACTGGCTACTTGTGGGTGAATTCTTAGGCACTGTACTCTCAAAGGCAAGAGTTTGCTGGAATAATTGCATGCCTCTGTGGCTCAGCACCACATTGTACTCATCCAGAGCTACGCCTACGCACTTTCTTCAGTGTCACGCATTCAAATGTTGCCTTTGATGCAGAGCAAATGTACTCTCCTCGTCTGTTGGCCAGGTGACACAAAAACCAGGATCTCATAAGATGAAATGCTTCTTCAGAATCAGCTTTGTTCCGAAGGATCCCATTGACTTGCTCAGACGAGATCCGGTGGCTTTTGAATATCTTTATGTTCAGGTGGGTGACAGTTTTACATTTGACAATATTGAAATTAAAATGGAATAAATTCTGTTTATTTGTCCATTCTTTTGCCATTTTTCTATCATAAAGAAAATACCATTCATTTAAACTAAGCACAATAATATTTTAAATTGAGCCAAAACAATGACTAAAAATACCATGCAATAATGAAAGTTGCATTTGGCGGAGATATAAACAAATTACTTTTACGTCACTCGATACTTGGTAGAGTGCAGGTGAAACATTTGTGTGCAAGTCTCACAACAGCAGCAGCAAACAGCGCAACTGGATGTGAAGATGTGAACAAAAAGAATAAACATGCAACACAGTAACGGCTGCAAACTGCAAAGTATAGCATTCTGATGATCTGCAGAAGATACTCTCCCAGTATGAGGGATCCCGTGTTCAGTCCCCAGGCTGAATCCTATATGCTTGTTTTTTCTCACTGGAAGAGCTGTAACGACGTGGTGCTTGAGCGTTTCGGGCCGGAGCTGAAGTACGACACAGCCCTTCGCCTGGCTGCTCTGCAGATGTACATCCTGACCGTCACCATGAAGCAGACACAGAAGGTGTCTCTCAAGTATATTGAGTGAGTGGCCTTCTCCCTCCCCTATCTTATTCGTTATCCATGTCAGTTACGTCACCACTAACTAGACTGTTGTATCGGCTGTTAGAAGGGGCTTTCAGTTCAAGTTACCAGATTACCTGCTAGTCTCAAACTCACAGCTCACAAGAAGTGAGTTTTCGTTCTGCTTTCATTCATATCGTCCTGAGAATGACGTTACACTGCATCTGGCCCTGAAAGTGGCCCTTCAACTTACAGGGTAACATTTGGGGTTGGTGGCAGGATTGGCGCTCAAGCTACCGCGAAATCTTCACCCTGCTCTGAAACAGCAGACAGGACTCCTTTCCGCTCTCTGCAGAAGTAGCTGTGCAGCCACCCACATGAAGGCTGCACGCACCCTGAAGGGAATGGGGAAAGCCCTTGGGAGCCTCATCCCAAAAGGAGTTGAAACCGCCAAAGAGCCAGTGGGGTCAGGCCTGCTGGGGATAGGAACTGGTGGGGTACTGAGGTGTCGCCCACTCCCCGGCAGCAGTCGGGCCGTAATCTGAAATGGTCCATCCGGGTAGGCAAGTGGAACATCTTGTCACTCCAGCATACTGACCATCTTTTCTCAGCTGTCTGAGGAGCTTTGTAAACCTCACATTTCAGTAGTGGCACTCTCTGAGGTATGCAGACCAGGCCAGATCTCTGTAGGTGGGTACACCTTCTATTGGTGTTTTGTCTGTTGTCTCCTTAAATGCTTGGACCATACACTGAGGGAGACATTTCATTTGCAACTATTCTTGGTGGTTGATGGATGCCCGTGCTAACGGTGGCACTGACAGGGTTGGCTATGTGGACTGTTTCAGTCCCCGCGGGTCTGGCGACTGTGATTAAAGTGGTTCCATGTTACATGACTTTGTAAAAGGTCTGGGTCTGCAGGTCGCTGGATCTTTTTTTTGTGGCCCTGAGCCACAAAATTGGACTTTGTTCTCCAATACTGGTGGTGTGGCAAAGGTGATTGATCACACCCTCATGGACCGATGCTGGAGGCTCCTGCAGAACTGCAGGGTCTACAGAAGTGCCCAGTTAGTGAATTCTGACCACAGATTAGTTGTTGCTACCCTGACAATTCAGCTTAGGTCTAGCAGGCTGTGACCTACTAGGAGAATGAGGTTGGACCAGGACAGACTCCAAGATAAGGCTGTTTCTAATGAATCCTTCTGGAAACACCAGCAACGCTAACACAACCCTCAGTAACCTTCAAGGTCTTGTCATGGAAGGTCTCCCACATCACAGTAGAATCAGCAGTCGTACCCAAGTCTGGAAGTGCCTCACACAAACTGTGTGCAAACTGATTAGAAATAGCCTGCCCAGAAGGATGTGATTGATCCCCTTTGCCGCACCACCGGTATCCTTGCATCCAGCAACTTTGGGGGGATCCTGCAAAGTCTCAGGATGTCCCACAGGACAGCTGGATGAACTGAATCAATTGCTTTATGAAAATCTACAAAGGCTGGAAAGATACGCTGCCGGTATTCTTGATTGATGAGAATCCTCAGTGCCAGGATGTGGTTGGAGATAGACTGCTCCGTTTGCTGGTAGGCGAGCAAGTGATCATAGATCCGGCTGAGGATGACCCTAGCAAGGACCTTACCCAGCACTGAGAGCAGTGTTATCCCCCTGTAGTTGCTGCAATCCAGGCAGTCACCCTTCCCGAGCCAGACAGGGATAACAAGTCCCGTTTTCCACTCAGTTGGGGTGATGTCTGTCTCCTAAATGAAAGCAAACATTGTTTGCAGTGCCAGAAGGACAGCCTTACCACCAGCCTGGAGAAGTTCACCCTGGATACAACAGATCCCTGCAGTCTTCCCTACTCCTGGCTCTGTAGGCAGGACATGAGTCGCTAGACCATAGATGGCGTGTCACTTGCTCGTAGATGCCGCTAAGAAATGATGCCTTGTCTGCCCTCAGAGCCCTCGCGGCTGTCCTTCACAGTTTCTGGTGCAGACCTGAGTTCCCAAAAGGGACATTCTTTTTGTAATTGCTACATAACATCTTGTGATCAGCAAACACACACATTTCAGTACTTTAGATATGCTCTCTGCTAATGTTTTATTCATATTTATAGGGGTCTTTATAGTGGTATTTATTGTGTGTGTAAATTATTGAATTAACAATCATTGCATGTCCCAATTATTATGTTATTATGTTATTATTGTTATTATTATTGTACCAACTATTATGATGCTTCTCCACACAGGAAGGAGTGGGGCTTTTCGCTTTTCCTGCCCCCAGCACTGCTGTCCAGCATGAAGGAGAAGAACATCAAAAAAGCCCTGACCCACATCCTGAAGACCAACCAGAATCTTGTACCTCCCGGCAAGAAAGTAGGATTTCTGTTCCTTTCTGCCCTTCTTCCTAAGTGTGCCTGGGGTTTTATTGATTATGCAGTACCATATGCAGGAAACCTATAAGCACTCTATTTGTCCTTCTGGCTACACATATACACCTCATTGTAACACCAAACAGATATGAAAGGAAGATACAGCTTGGGGGTGCATATGAATAAAGTTACTGTAAAGTGACTTTAGATTAATTATCCACACAGTTTTAATGTGCAGTACAATAGCCCATCAACTCTAATATGCTCAAACTTCTCTTTCCCTCACATACATAGAGTAGTACATGTGATTTCCTGTGTGGCATGAAACTATGGTATTTTTTATAAGAAAACAGGAGACCAATGAAGTACAACAAAGAACAACAGTGAGAAGTACATGTCATTCATGCAATCTGTAGATTTCACTCTGGATTTGTTTCGCTTGCAGCTAACAGCCTTGCAGGCGAAGGTCCACTACCTGAAGTACCTCTGTGATCTGAGGCTATATGGGGGTCGAGTGTTCAAGTCAATACTGTTGGTAAATGTGTGTTTTTGTCTTATAGCAGACTCATTTGGGCCTTTAAACCTGAGGTAGCTTTCACTATCTCTGAACGACATATAAATGGAGCCACATCAAAATATCATCTAAAGGAATCAATGGGGCAGGGGCGACTTTGGTCTGAAAGTGGCCGTCTGTCTGACAGCAGGGGGAGAGGCACACTGAAGTGACCCTGCTGGTGGGGCCGCGCTACGGCATCAGTCACATCATCAACACCAAGACCAACCTGGTGGCCCTGCTGGCCGACTTCAGCCATGTCCATCGCATCGAGATGTACACGGAGGACGAGAGCAGTGTCAGGGTGGAGCTGCACGTCCTGGATGTGAAGGTCAGGCCGGGCCTTCGAGCTCAGACCATCTGACACACAAATCTTTGCTCATTTTGGGACATTTTTTCAGGACCCATTTTGTAAAAATCTGCGACTGCAATCAAAAAAGTAAAAATGCCAAAAGTCCTGTATTTTGTTTGGTTACTTATGGTTAAGGTTAGGGCTGGGTAGGGGTTAAGGGTGTCATTGCAGGGATTGGGGTATGTTAAGGTTAGGGCTGGGTAGAGATTAATGGACGGTCTCCATTTAGATATTTATGCGGGTCTGTGTGTGTGTGTGTGCGCTGGTTTCCATTGTGTACTCTAGTTTCTCTTGCAGTCTGAAAACATGCTTATAGCATAAGGTGCCTCTAAAGTGCCCATAGCGTGATGTGCGTATCTCTGCCCTGTGATGGACTGGCATCTGCCCAGGATGGCGCCCTACCTTTTATAGTGTGCTTCCTGGGATTTGCTGCAGGCTCACTGTCCCTATGTTTTGGAAAAGTGGGAGGTGGATTGAGTATTACCATGGTAAAATAAAATGCCTGATGAGGTACAGTATGTGCCACAC
This sequence comes from Petrocephalus schoutedeni, assembly GCA_026780765.1. Lineage (NCBI taxonomy): Eukaryota > Metazoa > Chordata > Actinopteri > Osteoglossiformes > Mormyridae > Petrocephalus > Petrocephalus schoutedeni. The sequence continues at coordinate 23,897,857 of JAODKL010000036.1, forward strand.
AGCCTATCACCCTCTTCATGGAATCCTGTGACGCCATGAACCTGGCCTGCCTGACTGCTGGATACTACAGGCTGCTGGTAGATTCTCGGCGCTCCATATTCAACATGGCCAACAAAAACAAGGCTGGAACTGTGGATGGCGGTAGGTATATTTACTCACATCTAGTGGATATATGTCTGAGTGCCTCAGTGTTCACACTACGATATTACTTCTGAGATATTACATTTTTATTCTGCTGTTACAGACATAATGGTTAACTTATAATCGCTCACCACCTTCCTGTTTATTTATATTCTAGGCCAGGAACCAAGGGGCAAGTTTAGCTGCCAAGGTATCGAGTGCATGTACAGTACCTCCTTCAGTGGCAGTGAGGATCCTGGCGTTCAGTTTTGCCAGAAGGATTCTCATGAAAAAGACAACTTTTCCATGTGTACAGGAAGTGAGAAGGAGGCTATCCCCCTTTACATCACAGAGGCACAGCAGTCTCAGCATGCCATGCAGGTAGGAGACAGAGCCGAGAGAGGGAACAGGAGTGCACACTCCCAAGCCTTTCTCTCTATGGCAAGAACAAAACCCCATGACTCTCCCAGAAGTGCCAAGGTATCTTTTATTTTTGGAGATGGTCCTTTAGATAGTATTAACCCCCAGAACCTTGGTTACCAGAGACTAATGGATGAAAGCCCCGAAATGTTAGATGAGCACAGCTCCATGTATTTGCCACACAATGAGGACTTTAAGCATTTGGATCCTGGAGATGGAGAAGGATTTCAGTATGGCTCCCATACGGTCTACAGCAGCATCAATGATGCAAAAATCTTTGGGAACACGGGAGGCATTGAGGAGCCTCTTCTGCATGACATCTGTTACGCAGAAACAACGGACGATGCAGAAGAAGAGGATGAGGCCAGCTGTGAGGAGGACAGTGAAGTCAGTGAGATGGGCAAGGCCACCTTTCTCAAGTTCTCGGGCTCCAGTGACGACATCATCGATTTGACCTCTCTCCCTCCTCCAGAGGGTGATGACGAAGAGGACAATGATGTCCTCCTGCATTCACTGAACCTGGCCATTGCCGCTCCTCCTCCTGGGTTCAGGGACAGTTCCGATGAAGAGGAACACCATGTCTCACAAGTCACCGAGGGAAAAGGCTCTGGGAAACTTGATGACATCCCAGTGTCTCTGATAGACACTGTCCAAACACCGGGCAGTGGCAGCAGCGAAAAAGCACTGGACGATGCTGTGGTCTCTACACTGCAGGCACTGGAAGCCCTTGCAGCATCCGAAGAGTCGTCCCACCCACAGTCCAACAATAATACAGGTTATACTATTAGCATTTATTCATTAATGGCATGCAATTATTTACCAATTTATTTGTTTGTTGCCACTCCCATTGCCGCACGTTGCTCATGTGCTTTCTGTGCAGTTCTTGTAATTTGCAATATTTGCATCGTTTACAGAAAATTCTATATAACTAAGTAGGATTTTTCTCCATTTGATTAATTTGTCTAAAGCATTAAGTACAATTGCTTCAAGTAAAAGCTAACTCCATTTTTCGTGATGTAATTTTTTAAGAACATTAAATTATTTGCATGCTATCACGGTGGGATGTGTTAGTGGTTATGAATAAGCATTGTGTCTGTCTGTGGCATGCAGGTTTAGCCATATCTCGGGCCTTCAGTCCGGAGTCCTCTTCAGATTCTGGGAATGAGACAAACTCCTCTGAAATGACGGAGAGCTCTGAGCAGGCTGCAGCCCAGAAGCAGTCAGAAAGCAACATGCGCCTGTTTGTGGCAACCACAGAGGGATACCAGCCTCTCCTGGTGGAAAAGACCGAGTTTCCCATCTCTCCTTCTGAGGGAGACCATCCCCTGAAGATCCTGAACCGTAAAGAAGGGGAGTCTACAGCTGTGCCTTCAAAACAGATCATTCACTCGGAGAACATTGAAATGGAGCCGGAAACCATGGAGACTAAATCAGTCACAGATTACTTCAGCAAAATGCATGTGGCCTCTCTGACGCCATCCTGTAACAGACAGAAGGGAAAGCCTGGTGAAATGGATCCCAGAATAGCCTTTGATACAAATACTACGGGAAAACGACAGGTGAGGACGGCTGAACCAGGGGGCGACGAGCACCTCCATGGTGGAAAATACAACACCTTCTCTGCCAGAGATGCCCATCGCATGAATCACTTTGATCTAGAGCGTACCTCATTCCGAGACAAAAGCCAAAGGTCACACCTGCTGAGTGAAACCAAGATGGCAGAAAATCCTACCATGGGATCTATGATCGGTCGCCCACTGTTACGCGGACGTCATGTTGGATTGGCTGAGCTCCAAGAGGCAGAGCAGGAAGCAAATGGCAACAGGGTTCCAAGTAACGGGAGGGAGGAAGGTCTTATATCAGAAACCTTCCCCCAAGAAAAAGAGCAGAACAGCTCCCAACAAGTCAGTGTCCCCCTTGAAGACCAAACACAAACCAAGCAACCTTCAGGAGAGCATGCTGTTGCTGGGCTGTGTGAGTACCACCTAGCCAAGCGCATGTCATCCCTACAGAGTGAGGGTCACTTCTCCCTTCAGAGTTCCCAGTGCTCCTCTCTGGATGCCAGTGCTTCTACAGGGAGCAGCAACTGTGCCACTCCCATGGACTCCCCACTGTGCGCCACTGATACAAAGCACATCAGCTACATGGGTACAGAGGACAAAGGCCACAGCACCCCGAGTCATGGCCCTCAGGTCAAGGAACTCCACCCGAATGCCGATCCAGCAATGCTTCGGAAGATGCTGCCTAACATACACACAGCCCCAGGCTCTGAACCTTTATTTGGGCCTTTGCGAGAAGGATGTCACCGGATTCCTAAGATCAAAGAAACCACAGGTATAGCTCAAAGGATTGATGTTCTCCATGATTTCAGTGTGAAGCAAGCATGCATTAAAAATAATTCACCGGGTAGGAATGAAGCTTGCAGAAAGCTAAAGTGTTTAAACACGCTGCCCGTGCACCAAGATGGCAAGCAGCAATGCCTGAATCTAGGCAATATAGCTAGTAAGGAGCAGGCCAGTTATAATACTGCATGGATAGAAGTGATCAAAGGTAAGAGAGGTAATGGTGCAAGATGTCCCTGCATGCTGTCTTCTGTTGCACCTTTTGAGAACCCACATCTAGCAAATCCAGCCACACCAGCCTTGAGAGTCCATAAAGATGTCAAAATGTTCCACTCAGCCACCTTGCCTGCTATGTTGAAGAGAAATCCAAATTTGCATGCTCAGCGATCTATGAAATGTTTTAATAAAAGGAGAAGCTCCTATTTTGACCCTGTAGGCAAGTTGGAACATTCTGTTGATCTGTTTGAAAGGAATGCATGTGTGCCAATCAGCACGGTGCCAGCCAGGGCACATGGCAGTCAGCCCCATGGGGAGGAGGAGCCGCTCAGGGCTGACTGCAGGATGAAGCGTGTTGTCACGGGGATACTTAACAATTCTCTCTGTTTCTCTACTACCCCTAGTGTAGCTCTCACAGAGACTGAGAAGGCCCAACGAGGGGACTCGTCATCAGCTCTTCACAAACAGGTGAAAGCATCTCCCCTGTTGCCATCTAGCATAAGCGCAGACTTAAACATGCCAAAGCAGGAGTTCAAGAATACTGAGAAAAATAAAGATCTTCCAACACCTCCCAGAAGCTTGTGCTCATGTGGTCACTGCACTGGAGGTATTGGCCAGAGCCTGAGTCGGAGCTCCAGCAGTATTACCACTGGCTCCGGGAGCTTCGACAGCTCATTTGAGAAGAACAAAGCTGCAGCCAGTAGCAGGTCCATACAGTCCCCTCAGTCCCCAAATTCCAAATTTCAAGACAGACCCCATGGGAAAAGATTGCGCAAGAGCTACTCCGAGAGTTTTGTCAACTCCTACTTCACTTGTCAGTCATCTAGTGGCAAACAGAACCGGAGGGTTCCAGCAGCACTGAAGCCAGATGCCAAGACCTGGAGGTGTCATAGCCCCTTCAGCTACTGCTTCTTCAAAAGGAGCAACGCCGATGAGGACAATGCTGACAATCCAGAACAGCTGTTGAGTACTACAAGGACAGCAGATCTTTTGTCCAGAGGTGATGCCCAATGGGGCACTTGCAACATGGATACAGCAAATATATGCTCTTCGGACCTCTCTAGTGAGCAGCTTCCCTTGGATGCCACACTGAATGAAATGAGCTTCAGTTCAAAGCTAGTCCACATCGGTCACCTCAAGGGGAAGACTTTTACCTTCTCTGATGGCTTTTTAGCTGCACAGAGTGATGCCAAAGAGTTGACTACTCTGGTACGCTCCAGTGTGGGCAGGAAGTATGACATGCTGTACCATGTTCGCAGTATCTGTCAGTACTATCAGCTGCTTTCCAATGAGTCCAAAAAGCTGAGTAGTACCTGCAAGACAATGTCCCAAGCTCACCTAAGTAGAGAGGAAATGCTCCAGGCAGTAACTTCTAGCTTCCAGGCGCTCTGCTGCTTTTCTGAAGCTTGCATGTACCTACTGAGTGGGATGAGCACCGAGACCCAACAGGACCAGGTGGCGGCCAAAGCGGATGAAGTCATCACAAACTATATTTGCCTGCTAAAGGCTGCTGAGGCGGCGGTAGGCAGCTCTGCCTGCGACCACAGCATCAGAGTGCTGGCACAGCGCTCTGCCACCATGTCTGCTATTGTGTATGCGCTAACACATTCAGTCAAAGCACTTCTTAGACCCTAAACTTTTACCTTAATGTGATTTTGCTAAGCCATACATGAAACTGCGGGTCTCTGACCCTCATAATACAACATGCTATTAAAAAAATTAATTTGACCTGTATATATTTGTTTTATATGTAATAAAAAGAATTATGAACACCAAACAAATATAAAGAGGAAGATAGATCCCCAGTTAGAGAACAGGTTGTATGACGCAGAGTGTGTTTCATCATGCAATCTCTTGTATCTTGCATTACAATGCTTTTACTTGTTGCAATGTAAAATTACAGGTCACTGGGTTTATTGAATATATTGTATTATATATTAATACATTGTATCTTTATTAAAAAAAACAAGGAACTTTAAAAATAAAGTGAAAATAAGACTTTTGGTAACAAAATATTATTATTACTGTTGTTTTGCAAAATTCTTATGGAATGCTGAATATGAACCATTTATAGCTTTGCATGAGATTCTCAAGGCTGACGGGTGAATACAGTCACATGAGGAGAGGAAGCTTACTTACTTGGGGGGGTGGTTAGGGTTAGGTTTAGGACTGGCTATGGATTTCTCAATTAAGACTTTAAGTAAGGAGAATTCGTATTGGATAATCGTGCCTTCTAGTTTAAGTTAACCCAGCTAACTAAGAAATCTTGCTTTGCTCCACTGATGATTAATGAGCTTGTTTGTGTAAGCTTTGGTAGGAAGTACACAGAAACCCCACATGGGTACTGGGTCACTGACGGGCTGTGACTGAAGGGTTGTGACTGAGTGACTCTAGGTGACTGAATGAGCAAGAATCAGGTGAACTGAGTAAGTTGGTTTGTCAGTTGACTTTTCCTCAGCCCAGGCTGCCTAAGTCTCTCCCCCGTCTGACAACTGCAATACTATAATATTGCTAATTATCCTAACATACTAGAACCCACTGACCTATTAGTATTCTGTTCACACTGCTCACGCTGCATCCATGTCCAGTATATCTGCATTGCCAGTCCTCTGCACTGATTAGAAGACCTAATGTCTAATGTGTAAGATCCATTTATTTCTCTGAACAGAAGGTCCTTACCATCCATCCATCCATTTTCCAACCCGCTTATCCTGTACAGGGTCGCGGGGGGTCCGGAGCCTATCCCGGAAGCAAC
>JAODKL010000036.1:23903809-23937014 GCA_026780765.1 Petrocephalus schoutedeni
TGAACTGGGCCGGATTCGAACCCTGGTCCCAGAGGTGTGAGGCGACAGTGCTACCCACTGCACCACCGTGCCGCCCCGGTCCTTACCGTAATATTGATAAATATTGGATTTTCCATCTAAGAATGCTTTACGAACAAAGTCGTTCTGCTCACGTTTCACGAATGAGACCCACGGTGTTTTGAAATGACACTAAAAGTGTAATGGAGATTTTGAATCTCTGTTTGGCTTCCTGCAGTGTCTCCAGTTTTCCAGTACAGAGGGAATGTGTGTACATGTCCTATAATTGACCGGCATCTAGTCCAGGAGGTACCCCTACATTGTGCCCTGTATTGCCTGGGATAGATTCCAGGACCTCCTGCAAGCCTGCCTGGGATAGAGATATATGCACACACAACCTGTGGATGGATAGATGGATAAGGTCTCCTCAGACTTAAGTCGTTAACCATGTGTTTTCTGGCCACAGAAAAGGCCTTGCCTGGCTGTATTTGTATAGCACACCATTTTTGTAGATGTCTGAAAATTCAAGAAAAGTGGCTGTTTCTGAGATCCTGCAACAACCACATCTGGCACAAACCGTTACTGAGGTTGTCTGTATTAACAAGCTGTGATGCAACAGTCCACAGAGTATCTGCTGTGCACCAGCAGGGGGCGATTAGCCACACACAGGCAGATGGTGACTGATTTCCTCACAGCTAACCATGGAAAGTTAAGGGGAAGTGTCTCCCCAGTTCAGCTTAAAGCCTGTGCTTGGAAGAAGGTCAACAAGAGAGTAAAAGGATGAGCGGGTTGCTGGTGCTCTCTTTGGTAGTTTGCAAGCAAGTGAAAAATTATCTGTGACCTGCCCAATAAACAGGTATTAGAGGATCTCTTAACATGCTGGTAAAGTAACAGGACGGCGTAGAGACTGATTGAAGGTTAAAGACATGGTATTTCCAAGTGGGTTCTGGTATAGTGGCATCAAACTTTTGGTGCTTCACTGAAAAATTCAATTGTACAAATCATCTCTTGGGATAAAACATTAGTTAAACAAATGAATGTAAATGTGTCAGTCTTCTGAAAAACCATTCTGGGCTTTGAATATCCATCTCAAAGCTCATCTGAATGGATGACATATTACGAAGTGATGTATTTTCTTTTTCCATCATATGTTTTTTATACATCAAGGAACTATTTTTATCAGTAGCACAGTTTTTTGAACCATGAACAGTTAAAGGGATTATATATAGATTAGTTTTTTATGTTTAACATCTGATGCATTATGTATATTGTACCATTTCCTCACTTCTGGTAATTCTCCATCTGGGACTTAACACAGAGCCTATTTATATATGCTGAGGGTGTTCTAATCCTGCGAAGGAGGTCAGTGATAGGTCCTTGATGTTTTTCAGAAACAAATCAGTTTTAAAAATCAGCTGCGGTATTTGCAAGGCACACTAGAGCATGCTGTTCTGAAAGCAGATTAATGACGAATAGATGCAGTGCTGATGTGTGAATGTGCCTGCCTGCGTGGGCAATATCCACCCACCACCTTCCCCCAGCATGGCGATCGGGGCAAGTGGGTGGGGCCAGGATGTCTATATTGTGCACAAGGGCAGAGCAGTGAGTTTGATATTGGGGGGGATTTCTGTGTTGGGGAAATCAAGCCAAATTAAATATTAGGGGACACTCACCCCCGCCCCCTGGCCCACCCGTTTCCTATGCCCCTGGTTATGCAAGGTAGCTGCAGTAAGATTAACGGATACCTGATGGAGCTGCTGACCCTGGTCAGCAGCTGACGTCTGTCATCCCCTCCTCCCCCTGCCCCCTGTGCTTGCAAAGACAGGAACAGCAAGGTCACATGCCTCCCCCTCCCCGTCTTGGTTGTCACACTCCCACATGTTCTGGACTGGAGTGTTGGGTGATCAATAAACTTTTGCAAGGAGGTGACAGAGTTTAACAATGACACTGAAGGCCACTGAGTGCGTGTGATGTTCTGTTGATCAATATTCAGCACGAGAAAACTTTATTTCCAGCTATACCTAGTATGAAGAAATTCCCTCCTACTGCAAGGGGAAGCAGGACAGTCAGTGGTGTAGCATTTGGACATGAAGCACATGAGTCTTGGTTAAGGCCGTTTCAGAGGCTTTGGGGAATTCCCTTGAGAAAAGTACAAGCTTGTGAATGTCCTGCCGATGCAAATGATTCTGATTTTGTGGACAAATCAAAATGTATTAAGAAGTACACTAAGCTAGCTTCTAATTTTAGCAATTAAAAAGGAAGGAAAAAAAATAATGGGTTATATTAATTTGTGCTTTTAAAGACAGTGAAGGATACCTTGAAACATTCAGTAATAATCCCATAAGGCGATAAAAATTGAAGTTTGAAGATATGTGTCTTATGGTGGCGTGTGAAGGTAGGCAGAGGGACATTATGACGGACATCTTGTGATAAAGAGTTCCAGAGACAAGGGCCAGTGCGACTGAAAGCTCTTTATGCCATGGTAGGCTGGAAGTACAGAGAGCTTAACGGAGGAGGATGATCTACTGTAAGAGTACGAGAGGGTGTGCAGATGTGAAGCAGAAAAATACAGAGGTGCTAGATTACGAAGAGTCTTGAAGGTGAGCAGTTGAATCCTCAAATCAATATGGCATTTAACAGGTTGTGAAGTTGCTGCAGGACAGGAATAATATGTTTTATTGAAGGGGTTCTAGTAATGATATGGGCAGCAGTATTCTGAACCAGTTTGTGTCAATGAAGGAGTTTGTGAAGGAGTCCAAAGAGAAAAGAATCATAGTAATCAATGTGAGAAATAACTAAGATATGTACAAGAATGGAAGTGCTATGAGCTGGAAGAGACTGACGTAAAGCATTGATACTACATAGGTGAAAATATGGGTGAAAATGAGTGACGTTATTGATGTGTGCTTTGAAGAGCAGAGAGCTATCAAGGATGACGCCATAAATTAGAACTGGGAGGAGGGACAGACTATGGCATTGTCAATAGTAAGAGCAAAGCTGTCAGGTTTTGCCAGAGTAGTTTTAGTGCCAGTAATGAGAACCTCTGTTTTTTCACTGTTAAGCTAGAGAAAGTTAAAGTATAACCATGATTTAATCTCACCTAGACAGTGGAAGAAGAGGGAGGGAGAGCAGAATCAGGTATGGTGGACATGTAGAGTTGGGTGTCATCAGCATAACAGTGGACCTGTATACCGGATTTCCTGAAGGTGTGACCAAGAGGCAAATGATAAAAAATAAAGAAAAGGCCTGAAACAGAACCTTGACGAACGGGGCAAGACTGTGAACTAAAATTTTCAAAGCTAAAAAACTGTGTAAGACCACAGAGATATAATTTAAACCAGAAAAGACCAGTATCAGTGATGCCAATGGATACTAACCCCTAGGAGGATATTGTGGGAGATTTAGTCAAAGACTGAGCTCAGATGAAGTAGCATAGTATTGTTAGCAGCCCCACATTAGCTGCCATCAGTAGATCCTTGGTAATACTGACCAAGGCTCTCTCTGATCTGTGAAAAGGGTGGAACTCACACTGAAACTCTTCAAACAAATGATTGTCAGTGAGAGCAAGGTGAGGGCGAATCTGGGCTGCAACAGTTTTCTCAGATATTTTTGAGAGAAAATATTAGAAATAGGATTTTAATTAATCAGATTTATTAGCTTCTGCACAAGTTTTTTCGCCATTTTTTTTTTGGAAAAACCATTAGTTTTAAAAGATGAAGGTACAACACCAGAAATAAGGATAGTATGTACAATGTCAGTCATTATAGAGGACAGAGAGGGTAGACAGGCCTTTACCAGATGTGTGGGAATGGGATATAACTGGCAAGTAGAGGATTTAGATTTTTTAACAAGTCCAGAGATTGCAAACACAGTTGGGAGTTTGAAACTAAGTAGCGAAAGAGGAGGAGGAGTTTTGACACTAATTAAACGCCATCGATTTTTTTCTTTCTAGATTAAAGTAATTATGTGTATTATGGCTGTATGTGATTTCTATACTGGCATCCGCTGCCCGATAGGCGAGAGTATGTAATTACATTTTAATACATTGTAAGACATATATGAGCATACGTTCACAATCACATGATACTTAATATCCATTACTAGACACTGAAATATATGACAAGTGCAGCCTGCCTGCCAGGCAGACACGCAGATTTTTATTTTATGTAATATTGTAAAACACTTACATAAATACACACGACCTTATTGTGGACTGAGAAGTCGTTAGAAAAACGACTGTGTATGTCATTTTATAATAATGATTTTAGTAATATTCCAATACTCCAATGCGAGAGGAGTATTTGTCAGCTTACTGTGTCGACGGCATTGCATGAAAAGTTTGTTTCTGCGTTCACAAATAGGGCAGATATATTTAACACATTGCTATACAGATCTTCCGTACCCTAAAACATGCGCATGCGCACGCAGATCGGTCAAGGACTGCAAATCTGGGAGCCGCAACTAATGATGATGGCGGAGAGAGTTAAAAGAACATGCGGACAGTGCTCGTTGCCGAAAAACCATGTATTATGTCTGTCTTACATTTCCATTATCAGAAAATGTATATTTGTTTAAAACATTGCTGTATTTTTTGTTACATTTTATTTTGCATTTCACATTTAATGTAAATTTGTATAATAATATGCAAATGTGTTAAATAATAGTTGTTGTTAATTAGATTTTTTTTCTTTAAGAATACCATTAAAGTACTGGACCGATAAGCAGTACTACTAAGAGTAGTAATACTGTCTAAAACGATACCCATCCCTAATGATAATACAGGACAAATTGTGTCCCATATTGGTTCAATACAGTCTTGGCACAGAAGGATTAGTGTTTCACCCAGAAATGTCCAACATTTCAAGTACATCAAGATGACGGCGGGATATTTTTGGTAGTCTCTATGCACTGTTCTCCGTGTGACCCACTCATCTGGCTTAAGATTGCAAGAAAACGCGATTCCATTGAACCAGTTTTTTTACTCATTCTAATTGAATAAATAATTATTAGGTAGTTTTAACCTAATTAATTTACTTAGGCCTACTAGGCTTATTGTCAAAGCAGATGTCACTTAAATCTAGCCTAAATGCAATATATTTTGTTATTTGTAATATATATGTATATACTTATGCTATGTACAGTCATACGCTGCATTACAATGTATTTTTTTTCGTCAATGACGGACCACATGCACAGCAGTGATCCCATAAGATTATAATGGATTATAATAGCTAGTGATGTTGTAACTGTCGTAATGTTGTATTGCGATGCATTACTCACGTGTTTGTGGTGATACTTGTGTAAACATATACTTTGCTGCCAGCCATATAAAAGTATAGCATATACAATCACAATGCATGGGAGAATCAACCCTTGTGTCTTTGATGAAAAAATGAAACATAATCCTATGAACTAAATTCCAAGTATGACCGCATATCTGTAGCGATGAACACCCCAATAGCCATAATTCATTTTTTAGCCTGGTCTGAAGTGCTCTAGATGCCACAGGGAGACATGCGCAAGTTTGGTGTAACAGAACAGACAGACAGACAGTCTTTGTCTTAAGAACTACTCTCTCTTTCCAGTGCTGAAAACTACAATCTCTCCAGTGCTGGTGTTACTTTTTGGGAAACCAAGATTTTCCCTAACCACCAATCATGACTGACTGTCACCAGCAGTAGCTATAACTAGCTCGCACCACAATTACTATGTTTTCTGTGTTGAGCAACTACTTTTGAATTTGAGTTCTGCCCATGTCAAAAAATGTATTCATTAATTTCATTGTGTGAACCGAACCGAAAATATCTAATGACACACAACAAATAAATTTACCATTACAGCAGGCTCTGGACACCCATGAACCTGGACAGGACAAGTGGGTATAGAAAATTGATATTTCAATATAAAGAATAAAAGGAGGGAGTATTTTGTTCCATCTCTGCATGACTGAGCATGGGGAAATTACGAAACTACTCTACCGTCATGGTTTTGCTTTCATTTATTGAAAAACAAAACAAATTCAAACATCAAAACATGTTACTAACTGTTAACATAAAGGCAGTGATATTGGTTACAGCCATTTTCTTCACTAAGAAATTTAAATTACCATAAAATGGCAAAAACTCAGTATTTTATGATGTTTTAACTATTCTTCTATTCGTCTTTGAATCCAATTTCCAACAGTGATCCTTATGGGCTCAAAGATGTACATGGGAATATGCTTCAGTTACAATGTTTTTTTTATAATTTCCAGGAGTGCCAATAATTATGGCATATGTTTTTTGTTGAAAAATTATTTTTTGATGAAGCTTCCTGAAGACTCGAGATCTGCTGCAACTGTCAACTCATTTAAATCAGGGCTTAAACAGTTCTGTTTTCTGCAGCTTTTTAATAAATTAAATCTGCTTAGTCATACTCTAACAGTACAGTGTAACTTCTTTTCAGTTAACTATTTATTTGCTTGTTTTGTCTTCTATTTTTATTTTATTACATATTTTTCCTTGTCTTTTAAATGTGATTTTAATGCCTTTCACCTGAATTGAGCTATATAAGATCTAGGGTCTGGAATTCATAGACAGAAAACCCAACACCAGGGCAGGGTCGGCAGACAGAGGAACATAGAGGACAGGATGAGGACACCGGAAGAGAGAGTCAGGAACAAAACAAGGGAGCGGGACACGGAGAGCAGCATGACAGCTGGGTAATGTAGATTGCTGAGGGTCTGGTGGGACAGGAGCTAGACACTCAGGCAAGGCGGCTGTGGAATGGGCTGTGGAGGCTGGCGGGATAGGTGCAGGAGAATCAGGCAAAGCAGCTGGCATGCAGTGAGGTTCGTGGCAGGTGAGGCACTGGCTCTTTCAGAAGAATAGGGAGTGCTATAGTGAACTTGATTTTCTGATATTTAGCCAGCACACCTGCAATGATAATCCTGTGGACTCATGCACGCCCCCTTCAGTGAGGCAGAGGTACTGGCTGCCTCACCTCGTGGTTTTTCAATGCAGTTTTATATCAGATCAGCAAGACTAAATTTGTTATACACATACGTCAAATACATGAGCTATTCTATGGAAAGTGAGGACATATAGGTGTGTACAAACATTACACTGATGACACAGAGAGAAAAAGCAGAAGGCAGGTGCTTAACATCGGTGAAACGGCTGGTGGGACAGGTGCAGGAGACTCAGCCAAATTAGTTGGTGGGACAGGTGGTGCAGACTCGGGCACTGGAGACTTGGGTGAAGTGGCTGCGGAACAAGTGCTGGATAATCGGGTGAAGCAGCTGGTAGTGCAGACACTGGAGACTTAGAATAAGTGGCTGCCGGAACAGATGCTGAAGACCCAGGCAAAGCGGCTGGTGGAGCAAGCTCTGGAGACATAGGAAAAGTGACCTCTTCATGACCTGGGATTTGCACTGTGAATGCTGCAGAAGCAGCCTCTTTGGGATCTGGAAGTTGCACTGTGGACCCTGTGGCAGTGGCCTCTTAGGAGCCTAGAGAGATGACTGCTGCAGACCTGCTGGGAAGTCACCTACACAAGGAGGACACGGAATGGCCAGCAGCGACATCTGCTGGTCAAGCAGGAGCAAGGCAAGGTAGATGGAGGAAGATAATAAGAACATAAGAAATTTACAAATGAGAGGAGGCCATTCGGCCCATCAAGCTCGTTTTGGGAGAATTTCACTAGTAGCTCAAAGATGTAAAAATCTTGTCTAGCTCTACTTTAAAGGAACCCAAGGTTTTAGCTTGCACTACACTAACAGGAAGACCATTCCATACTCTAACTACACACTGTATAAAGAAGTTTTCTCTGGAATTTTCTGAACTCCAGTTTGAAATGTTCTCCCGCTAATTTGCAACTATGGCCACAAGTACTCTCATTTGAACTAATATTGAAGTAAGTAAATAGACAGATAGGTAAATAGAACTTTATTAATCCCTCGGGAAGGTTCCTCCAGGAAATTCAGTAAAGTATGTAACTGGACAGCATCCAGACCTGTTAGAATCTTGCATAACTGGATCATGTCCCCCCTTGGTCTCCTTTGTTCAAGGCTGAACAGATTAAGCTCAGCTAACCTTTTCTCATAAGACATTCCTTTTAGCCCAGGAATAATTTTTCTAGCCCTGCGTTGAAACCTTTCTAAGGCAGCAATGTCCTTTTTAAGGTAAGGTGACCAGAACTGCACACAATATTCTAGGTGGGGTCTTACCAAGGAATGGTATAGTCTTAACATTACCTCCCTTGACTTAAACTCCACACTCCTGGAGATGTTACCCAATATCCTACAGGCCTTTTTAATTGCTTCCCCACACTGGCGAGAGTGGGACAACATATACATATACAACATATACTTCAACATATACACTACCTTTTTCACAATCAGTTTCCTGTATTTCTCTGGCACCCATAAAGTACTTGTGTCTTATATTCCTGTTCCCTACATGCATTACCATACACTTGTCCCCATTAAACTTCATCTGCCAGGTATCAGCCCAGTCACTAATTAGATCAAGATCCCACTGTAGCCTCTGTCCTACAATTTCAGTAACTGCTACACAACCCACCTTGGTGTCATCTACAAATTTGACCAATTTACTGGTGTCAATATCGTTTATTTATAATAGTGGCCCTAAAATTGAGCCGTGTGGTACCCCACTATGAACGCAGGCCCACCGAGACATTGTGCCCCTAATAACTACTTCCTTGCTGCTTCCTGTCTGTTAACCAGCATCCAGTATCATGGCACCTATCCTTAGCTATTTATCCTTAGTTTATCTTAAGGCACAAAGAAAAGATACACCCTGGACAGCGGTGCCATACTCTCAATATGGCAAACTATTAGATTTAGCTGGTATTTATGGCAGGATTCTTCTGACATTTCCCCAATCTTGGATGTGTGAGGCAGCAGTACTACTCAATGAGCCTTCATTCCCCTTTATTGTGTTAGATAAATGCATTGTGAGATATAAAATACTGCAGTAAATTTCTCAATCATGTGACATGACCTGTGGTTTGTAAAGCTGTGCTACAATGAGGAAGTTGAGCTATATATAAACTCTTTTCACTTGTTGATTCAGTGTTGTGGAATGTCCCTCAGGTTTCATTTTCATACTGAAAGTTATACTAACAACGTAAAATCAGCTTTATGTGGAGTCGTTATATAACGGTGAGTATTTTTTTTTCAGTGTTGTAAAATCTAAAATGTATAATTAAAATAATACTCTATATTAAATTTTTGCATTTTTAGATCTCAATTAAATTATAAATTTTTATACCTCTCTATTTATATCTCTCTAATGTGATTTTGGCAGTCTACTGTCAAATAGCAGTTGGATTTAGATTTTTGCTCTCAGATTGTTTTAATTTTTGTTTTAAACATTTTTTTTATTTCCCAGTTGAGTACTCATATGATGATTTTTTACTTTAATGAATGGTTGCAATTTTATGACAACATGTATATGCAGATCTTCTGTAGAATAACCACAGTAGACTCAAATCTTTACAGTTGTAGATGTTGAGAAAATTAATAGCCAGAAAATGTTGCTGTTAAATGTAATATGGAGTGGCTGAATTCAGAAAATGCTCTGTCATGATTTGTATAACTGATAGTAATTTCATTGCAGATGATGGATTGTGTGTCTCGTCGTGGGGGAATTACAGTCCTCATCCACTTTTGTTACTATTTATTGGCCTCTGCTAGTTGGTACCCCAAAAGCCTTCCGTGTGAAGTCAGCCAGAAACCAAACAGGAGCACAGTCACCGTGGACTGCACAAAGCGAGGACTAATAGAAGTTCCAAAACATATCCCAAGGAATACAACCAACCTTACTCTGACGATTAATCACATCTCTCACATCCAGGAGAGCACTTTCCAGGGACTGGAGAACCTCACAGAGATTGACATGCGCTGCAACTGTGTCCCTATAAAAGTCGGCCCCAAGGACCGTGTGTGTTCCCAGAGCGTGATTATCAAAAATGGGAGCTTTTGGCAGTTGAAGAATCTGAAGTCACTCTATTTGGACGGGAACCAGCTCTCTAGTATACCCACAGACCTTCCTCACAGTCTGACTTTACTTAGTCTTGAGTTAAATAAGATCTATTCTATTATCAAGGAGAACCTCTCAGAATTGACAAACATAGAAGTCCTCTATTTTGGCCAGAATTGTTACTACCGTAACCCATGTAACACCTCATACTACATTGAAGAGGATGCTTTCCTCCAGCTTAGGAATTTAACCTTACTGTCTCTTAAATCCAATAACCTGTCTTATATCCCACACAGATTACCTTCAAGTCTAAAACAGTTGTATCTTTATAATAATAATATCAAAAGTGTAACTTCGAAGGATTTTCAAAATCTCACCAAATTGGAGGTCCTTGATCTAAGTGGGAACTGCCCTCGTTGTTATAATGTGCCTTTCCCTTGTGTTCCGTGTCCTGACTACGCTCCTCTCGGCATTGATGAAAATGCCTTTCGAAGTTTAAAGAAACTGAAGATACTACGTCTTCACAGTAATTCTCTGCAATCAGTGCTGCCACACTGGTTTCGAGGCATAGAGAGCCTACAAGAACTGGACTTATCAAGCAATTTTTTGGCAAAACATATAACAGATGCCACCTTTCCTTCATATTTGCCAAAGCTTGAAGAACTGGACCTTTCCTTTAACTATGAGCTACAGAAATATCCAAATTCCCTTATCCTCAGCCAGTCATTTTCAAATTTAACATCGCTCAGAACACTCAGGATCAGAGGGTTTGTTTTCCAGGAACTAAGAAGAGAAGATATCTATCCATTAATCCATCTCAAAAATCTTGAAATCATTGACCTTGGAACCAACTTTATTAAAATCGCCAACCTCAGCATTTTAAAAGAACTAAAACATTTCAAAATAATTATCCACCCCATCATCTCCCTCTGAAGCAGCTGTCTTTGCATCCTCAAGAGCTCCGGCTTTATCCGTATCTCCAATGGCAGGGTCAGCCCTCTATTACCATGGAGAAGTGAAAGAGATACACTATTTTAGGTATGATGAATATGCACGCAGCTGCAGAGATAAAGACAAAGAAGCTGGCTCTTTGAATTCATTTACTAAAAAGCAATGCAGTAAATTTGGAAAAACACTTGATATCAGTCGGAACAACATCTTCTTTCTAGACCCTGAATTCCTAAACCTCAAGGAGCTCAGGTGCCTTAATCTCTCGGGAAATGCTATGAGCCAGAGTTTAAATGGCTCTGAATTTACCTATCTGAATAATTTACAGTATCTAGACTTTTCATATAATCGCTTGGATTTGCTGTACTCTACAGCATTCCAAGAACTGAAAAATTTAACTGTATTAGACATTAGCTACAATAATCATTACTTTGACTCTGAAGGTGTCACACACATGTTAAATTTCACAGGACATTTACCAAAGCTAAAAATATTGTTGATGAACCACAATAAAATTTCCACTTCAACAAACACTGAGATGGTGAGCCATTCTATTGAGCGACTTGAATTTAAGGGCAACCGACTGGATATGTTATGGCGAGATGGAGTCACAAGATATGTCAATTACTTTAAAAAATTAACGAAGTTGAACAGCCTGGACATCTCCCAAAATAATTTAAATTTCATCCCTCCTCTTGTTTTTCAAAGTTTGCCAAAATCTCTCTCTGAGTTCTACCTGAAAAACAACAAGCTGAACACATTCGAATGGGAGATGCTTAAGTTTCTTAAAAGACTGAAAGTGTTAGATCTCAGTGGGAACGTGTTAGCGGATGTTCCTAATGAACTATCCAACTGCACCCAAAGCATCCAAAAACTAATCCTACAACGGAATAAAATATCAGCCCTAACTCCACATTTTCTGCAGGATGCATTTAGTCTGAAATATCTGGATCTCAGTTTCAATCAAATCCAATATATTGAGCAAACCAGCTTCCCAGAAAATGTTGCCAATAACCTGCAAACTTTACTCCTACATGGAAACAAGTTCATGTGCACTTGCAGTGCAATTTGGTTTGTTATGTGGCTTAACCGTACAGCAGTGAATATCCCAAGGCTGGCAACAGATGTCAACTGCGCAGCTCCCAGTGCTCAAGTGGGCCAAAGTGTCATTTTCCTGGACCTGGAGACCTGTCAGCACAACTCGCTTTCCATCACACTCTACATTTTACAAACCTCTCTGATCCTTGTCATTCTCACCATCTCCATCTCTAGCCAACTCTTCCTCTGGGATGTGTGGTACATCTACCACTTCTGCATAGCCAAGCTAAAGCGCTATAAGCCCCTGTCTTCTCAAAGCATGATCTACGATGCCTTTATAGTGTACAATGTGAAGGATTCAGCCATGTCTGACTGGGTGCTGAATGAGTTGCGGGTCCACCTGGAGGAACAAGGAGATCCTGGTCTACACCTGTGCTTGGAGGAGAGAGATTGGATACCAGGATGCCCTCTGATTGACAGCCTCTCCCAGAGCATCCAGCAGAGTAAAAAGACAGTGTTTGTCCTAAACAAAAAGTTTTTACGAAGTGGAAACTTCAAAACTGCTTTCTACTTAGCACATCAGCGCTTGATGGATGAAAAGGCTGATGTCATCATTCTGATTTTCCTAGAGAACCCTCCATGGCAATCCAAGTACCTGAGGCTGCGCAAGAGACTTTACAGGAAGTCTGTGCTGGAGTGGCCTAAGAACCCACAAGCCCAGCAGTACTTTTGGTTTTGTCTTAGGAGCGCAATGGCCACAGAGAGTCACCAGCAATACAGCAAATTATTCCAGGAGACCCTTTAGATGCAGCTGCTAATGACATTCATGTATGTATCTATCCAACCTGCATGACAGTACTTGAATTAACAGAAGGCTGAATGCCTTTTTCTGTTTGCATTTCAGTCGTACATTGAGTCATGAATTCAGGAAGCATGTGTGGTCTTGGAGAAGACTTCCATTAAAAATAATCATCATGCTTTATGCAAATAACATGAATGCACAGAGAAAGTACTGGATCCTGAATGCACCACGTTGTATTCTACTGAACAAATGTTTACAAACACTGCGCTAATAGTCATGAAAGTAATACCATTTAATGGCTGGCAATTTGACACTGTACACAAGGCAGCAGTGAGGAATTTGTGACTGTACATTGTATGTATTTAGTATCATTTCTGTATTTGATTCTAAGCCCAACTGACGTGATTTGGGGTTTGGCGCTCTGAGTTAGGAGATGGGTCACAATAGATAGGTTACAAGAATGCAGTTGGCGGGTACTTTGATTTTAGTCCCAGCTCTCTATGTCTGAAGTTTTAGGGTTTGGTTCTAGGCAGTTTTGTCAATGCATTGGTTGTATTTACTTCCTGAACCTCCCATTGATTCATCCGATAAAACCCATTGGATTATTTCAAGCATCCATCAATTTGTGACTGTGCGGATGCACCATAAACTCCCTTGTGATGGGTGGACTAGCACCTTGTCATTGCTGTAGCCCACTCCATGTCTTGTACAGAATACAGGTCACTGTGGCTTGACTGAACAAGCACTGACTGACAGAAGACCAAAATAAGGATTGCACACATGTCCAGCATGCTGCTAGTTTTCCATGATAGCCTTTACCATATGAAACATAACCCAGCAAACAAGCCTCTGGCAGAGCCTCACACACCTGGTGTTAACCAAACATTTCACAGGAGCAGCTGTGAGTTTCTCATCAGCCAATTATGTGAATAGAGATTTATAGATATGATAACAATGGTGGAAGCTTGAGTGACATCAGCCTGTTGAGGGTCAGATATCTACAGATCTATCTAAAGTATGTACAACTATATACAATTTATATTAAATAAATTAACGATGCTGTTCTCTTTGTATTGTCTCTCATGTCATTGTAAATGAGTTAATGATGTTTTTATATTATACATTACTGCTTATCTATAATGGCAAGTGCTCTGTCTTCTCTCATTTATTTTTAAACTGTAACTTTAACAGACTGCTTAGTGACTGCCTAGTTGCTAAACCCAAAAAGGGGAAGTGAATCATTGCAACTTCGCCAAACCCATAAAATGCGGCTCTGGGACAGAAGAACCTGCACATAAATGCTTATAAAAGTGCATCGAATTTAGCACAAAGGAGTCATATAGAATATCTGCATTCCAGTTTTATATGCGATTAGTGAACAGCATGTTCTGAATGGTGAGTTGTGGGGGACACCTGAACATAACACTGTTTCATTAGGAATGGTAGTTGATTTGCATGTATATCAAAAAGCAAATTACCATATAGCCACGGCCAATAAATGTGTGCAAAATTTCTTGTGCAGAAATGTGTGCAAAAATGCAGAGAATTAATATTTCCTCGCCATAAGAACATCACCTCAAAGGGTTAAGAGTCAATATAGAAATAACCAAAAGCAGAAGTTAGCTACTGCAATGTGAGAATCTGCAGACACGTGAAGTTGCTTTGGTTTATATGCTTTCTATGTGTTTTAAAATACGACATCTGGTATCATTAAAATGGTAAGCACTGCTTTCTGACTAGCTCTATTAATGTGCTAGGTCTTTTTGATTAATTGTTCATTGTTCATTGTTTACTTCAATTCATATATAATAGCATAGGTGTCAACAGTTAATGCATATGCAAATATGCATTTTTATCACGATATGTATCACATGCTTGTTTCAAAATTTGATTCGATTTTTGACGCATTGCTAGAATTTAAATTTGCATTTCATTAATGCAGTGATGCTTATGAAAGAAAATAAAAGCTAGGATGGAGCTCGTTAGTACTTAGGTGGAGGACACTTATTCCGCTATGGATATGAAGCTCTGAGTATCAAAGTTATTTTTCTCTTGATGCATTGATCCATCAGTCCAAATTAATCTAGAATGAATGAATCTATAGAATCTAGAATTTTTTTTTTCCAGATTCAGCCTTTTAGTATTGTCTAGTTGTTTGTCCCAGCTCTAAAAAAAAGCTGTGCTGAAAATGTTTTTTTAGGCCAAGAGGGGGCGCTCATTTGCTTTGTGCTTTAATTAAAAAGTGCAATGCAAACACAGCTGCATTACAGTGTTATTATAAAAATGTGTTATTATAAAAAATATGATGCATCAATTTGAAGCTCAATTTGATGTGTCATAATACAGGGTCTGAATTTTTATTTTTTACAAATCTGTAAAAAATCATTATAGGGTATCTGCTTTCGGTTGGCACTCTATCCTGGGTTGTTTACTGCCTTGCACCCTTAGCTTCTGGGTTAATTGCAGGACCCACTGGCCCTGAAAAGGACAAGCGCGTACAGAAAATGGATGTCTGAAAAATGGGTATCTGCAATGGCTGGGCATTATATGCTATTGTGTGTCATACTGTACCAGTGAAAAGGAAGATTTTCAATTCATGGAATTTGGAATATGATCTATATCGTACTGCATCTTACAGAATTGACATGAAAGATTCAGGGCTTGCAAAATCACTAACCCGACATCCCGGGACTATCAAGTTTTCCGGTCAGGTTACAGAAATGTAACAACACTCTGCCTGACGAGCTGTCAGAAATTATAACCTACATAAAATAAACTTTCTTCCCTACTTGTCTTTTCTGCTCATTAGCTATTTTGAAGAAAAATTGACTGTTGAACAAACAAGCTGTTAATCATGATGACAGATTGTACATTAGGAAGTGAATGCTTAAAGCCTGGTTTGTAATTTACGTATTGCGCAAATGCCTCCTGCAGCCATTTTAGTGGATTGCTGGTCTTATAGTACTCTGAGCACGTTAATGCAAGCAAGTTAAGTCAAGTACAGCTTTATTATCACACCAGTCATACTCAGTACACTGATCATGGTGATGTGAAATAAGGTTATATAAATGTTTAGGGATAGTTTACAGATAACTTTCCTTTGTGAAAACTCACAAAGGAAACAAAGGTTGAAATGTGTACTCACCCAATATATAGTCCATTTTATATAGAGTCAGCCATTTTGTAGTGCTGTTTGAGTTCTCAACTGTAAATTTCATCCAATATACGTATAGTGCACTAGAAAATCGGCATGAGGCACACCAAAATGTAGTGTACTGAAGCTGTATTGACTTAGACCGTGAGTGTTGGAACCATATTTTAGAGACTTTGCTTAGTCTGAACTGCAACCGTTAGGTATTGTTAAGTAACCCTCTTATGAAGTACTCCCATGTTAGCTATGACAACAGTGGCAGGGCTAGTTACAGCTGCAGCCCCCTTCATGCTTGTGTAACAGGTTGTTAATTTACTTTGTTATTTAATTAATAATTATTCAAAATTCTGTCCTTTTTCTGTTTAACCTGATGGGTACCATTCCCCTTTAATTTTTCCATGATGCTTTTGTCCTGCATCCCCCCTCCCCCTGCCTCTTTCCCCTTATAAGGGCCCCGATATAATTTCCTCTTCCCTTTCTGTGCCGTCCACATGGAAAGAGGTGAGAGTTCTTCAACTCCACCAATCACCTCAGTCCTATATTGTCCTATATAATAATTTTTTATAACAATGTATCAATTATGTTTTATAAGTATGGGTTAACACGTTTAGTTATAATTATATTTTACGTGTGATATACACATGCATTATTTTACCTTGTGTAGAGCAAGTGAGTGGGCCTGGGCACATGGGAGATTTAACCCTTTTCTAATTGTATCCACCATGTTTTAATCTGTCTTATTTAATTTAATTCATATTTCAAACCTGTGAAGAGATGTCAGTTACAACATGCACTTATCCAAAAATAGCAACATTGGTGTCCATGTTCTGGCATTTGATTATGCACTCCACCAATTATGCATACCCAATATGTATTTATGCAGTAATATAACATCCGCTTAATGTCTGAAATGCATCAACCGGCGTCTGCCCTTATCCCCTACTGAGTGTTCTATAGTACCTAGCAAACACTATATTGTGAGTGAGTTAGTGAGTGAACAAGTGGACCTTTCAAATGCAGCCTTGACTCTGCATGCCCATCGTATACTTTGCATGTCTGCGCATGTGCAACATTACACTTAAGGGTATATTTTATGATGGTTTTGCTTCACAAAATTTCACCTACCCAGAATGAGATACTAAGCCAGATATTCCAATTCAGAATAGTGGTCTCTGTCTGTATAACAAAAGTTCTGCATATCGTCAGTACTTTTCGTCTGTACTTATCGTCAATAACGTGACCACTGTCGTTTGCTATAAATATAGACAATATAGTTTGTCATAAAATGGCAGGATGAATGAATCGGGCTGTGCCAGAAAATGTAATGTGGTGCGCACATGCTTGCAAATGGTGTATATGTGTAACCGTGCCAGGTACAAATCGGGCATGTGCTACAGATTGAGGTAGTATCATGTATGAAAGCCCTTCTTTATCATGTGTTTATAACTTATAACATGGATGCAAAAAATACTCAAGACACAATACAAACAATGGTTTGACCTCTTTATTTTCCCCATTAAACAGGAGCAGGAAATATTGCCCAGATAAACAGTAGCAGTGGTTGTAATTATACGACGAAGCTAAACGATGCCCAAATTATAGAGATTAATAACAACAATAACCACCAAACAAACTGTATGTGATTAACTGTCATTGTTGACACACTGCAGTAAGTTGTGTCCTCTGCATATAACCCATATGTGACATTGTAGTGGGCAGTTATGGCAGTACACAGGAAGCAGTGCTTGAGGCCAGCACCTTGCTCAGAGTAACTCAGTGGTACCTCATCTGAGAATCAAAGCAGTAACCTTTCAGTTACAAGCACATTCCCCTAACAATTAGGCCACCACTGAGCCACATAGGAAGCCGTCGTTTAGTAGGCATTATTAGCGAGAAATACAAGTTACTTTACTTTGCTTGAGATTAGCTGTACTCCCAGTGGACACACAATGTGCAGTGTCTTGCACGAGTACCCTGACATGATCCACTACTCAGTGATACGGTTGGTGTATGGAGTTCAGGTGAGGTCAAGTCGGGAAGCATGCACTGGTTTACTTAAACCTGACAATTAACTGGTGAGGTGAACCAGGTGTTTCTGAGCAGGGAAATCACCAAAACGTGCTGGACCACGGACCTCCAGGACCGGAATTGCCCACCCCTGCTCAAGATAGATACAGCATATCTGAAAACCAAACTATTGAGACCGGTTCGGAGGCAAATGGGGGGCTAACTTAACGGTGGAGTCAAGTGACTATAAATAAAACTGTAAATAAGCAATATCTCTGCACTGAAGCAACACAAAGGACAGTTTTAATGGCACAAACGACTGCGATTGGTCTGGTCGAAATCAGAAGCAAATGGGAGGGGGGGGCAACGTTACAAACATTAATATCTCAGAAACTAAAGCAGCACAAACAAAGATTTTAACAGCACACCCCAGCGCTAACGCAGCGCACACGATTGCGACCAGTCTGGTGGAAATCAGATGCAAATGGGGGGCCAACTTCACGCTGATGACATCACCATGTAAACAAATATTTATATCTCAGAAACTAAAACAGCACAAACAAAAATTTTAATGGCACACTCCAGCACTAATGCAGCACATACGATTGAGACCAGTTTGGTTGAAATTTGAGACACATGGGGGGCCAACTTCACGCCAGTGAGATTTTAAAACATACTGCCATATAAAAAGAGCCCAAAATGAAATAAATAACTATATGAATTAAGAAGAAATGGATATATAATATGACAATTAAATTGTGAAATTAATTAACACATTTTGAAATACAGCTTATTATTGTGAAATATGTTACATTCTGCTATATACATTTACTTATTATTGTGAAATATTATTTCATGGTCATTATTTTTTCCCAATAACAGAGATTATTGCAAATGTCCTTTTTTCAAAGTCAGCCTTTATTTCAAAATGGCTTTTTTTCCGATGGCCTATTTATTGCGACTTTTCAGCAGAATTACTTCGTCTGTCAATCAAGAGAGACAGGGCGGAGCCAGTTGTGTGATTCGTTTCATCTTTACTCAGATGTAAGCAATAGCACACAATGTATGGATTTAGGTCTGGAGGTGCAATGCATTGTCTTGTGCAGTAAGCGGATTTTTTTTGTATTCAGTCAAAATATATTGAGATTTTTGTCCATATCACCCAGCCCTAATCCCTGGATGTGCGACTGCAGGGACTGCCTAAGGATTTGTTTCTTTTTTGCTTTCTTCACTTGGTGTCCGTGATGCTGACAGACTGCTGTCTCAAGCATTTTTTGCTGGTGCCCAGTTAATTTTGCATATTATATTAGTGGCTGGTTTGCCTAATGTGAAAGGATAAGAATGACCTTTAGTGTCCACAATTAATTTTGAAATATTTTTATTGCTTTCTCAAGTATATATATATATATATATATATATATATATATATATAATTTAAAAATGTTCTTTTTTATTTGAGCCAAAAATTCATTTTGGGCTATGAAAATCTGAATAATGCCCGCGTGATGGGCTTCCAGGGATATAGTTCTATTGCAAGCCCTGAAAATGAATGTGTATGATTTATGAGAAAGAGAAATGTTGGGCTACAACTAGAAATCAAGATTTTTTGGAGTGTGTAGTATATCTGTATTGAAGTAACTTATTTTTTGTTTTCTTTGCAGGCTCTTTTCCTAAATGGGTTCAAACTCTGGCTCTTTGCACTTGGTTTCTTACTGATTGAGGCCATGAAACCTGGCTGGATCTCCAGAACTAATCCATGTGATGTCCAAGAGATTGAATCGGATATCATTTTTCACTGTGAGCAGCGCAGGTTGAAAGAAGTGCCCAAGGAGATAAGCAGCAATACAACCATTCTTTACCTTTCTGAAAACAATATAAAACACATTGCCATCAGTGACTTCCGTGACTTGCAGAAACTGAAAAAGCTTTATGCTGCATGGCTTAACAAGAATGAGAAAGTTCAATTTTCTAAAGGGATCTTCCAGAACATGACCAACTTAAAAGAATTGAAACTGGATGGCAATTGCCTTGAAGATGTTCCAGAAAACCTCCCATCCAGTCTGCAAACACTTAACTTGACTAGAAATAAGATAACGAAAGTCACTCGGGCCACCTTCTCTGGGGTGAAAAATATAGAACATATTAACCTGTCAAAAAACTGCTACTACTGGATGCCTTGTAAAAAAAACTTTTACATCCAAAATTACAGCTTTTGGAACCTAACTAACTTAAAATCTCTGGACTTGTCTTTCAATAACATAACAAATGTCCCACGTAAAATATCAGGCTCAGTAGAAATTTTGGACTTGAGTTCAAATAAAATACAACACATCCTGGAAAATGATTTTAGTGGGTTGACAAATCTAAAAGAACTCAATTTGCAGGGAAACTGTCCTAGATGCTACAATGCACCTTATCCCTGCATCCCCTGTCCAAATGGATCCATAGACATTCATTCTGAGGCATTTAGACATCTTTCAGCCTTGAAAAAACTGCAACTTTCAGGAAATTCACTCCACTCTATCAAAGACTCTTGGTTTGATAATATGCCAAATCTTCGTTCTTTGTATCTTTCTTTCAATTTTTTAGTAGAAGCAATAGCTGATGGCAGCTTTTTGAACAATCTACCACATTTAGAGAGACTGGAGCTGAACTATAACTATAACATGAGGGCATACCCTTCAACAATCAATATTTCAAATAGCTTTTCTAAACTTGTGTCTCTTCGAATTTTACATATCGCAGGTTATGTTTTTAAGGAGATTCATGCTGAGGCTTTAAGTCCACTTTATAATTTAAAAAATCTTTCTGTCTTAAACTTTGGAACAAATTTTATCGTCCAAGCAGACCCTGGTGTTTTTTCAAGATTTCATAGCATAAAACTGATATATTTGTCAGAGAATAGGCTTTATCCAGTTACAGTAAATGCAAAGGCATCATATGGCACAGGAAGTAAATCCAATATTTTTTTTCAGCTGCCTTCACCACTGACACACTTTAAAAACGATTTTGATTTCACTCTGGGCCACTTGCTTGTGAAGCCTGAATGTTATTCTTCTGGTCGTGTGTTGAGTCTCAGCTCAAACAACATCTTCTTCATCTCCCCTGAGCAATTTGAAGGCTACAGCAACATATCCTGCCTGAACCTCTCAAATAATGGCTTTACAGCTGCTTTGAATGGAAGTGAGTTCAGTTCATTGCCAAATCTGTCATATCTGGACCTATCTCATAATAAAATAGACTTAGCCTATGACAATGCCTTCACAGAGCTGAAAAAATTGAAAGTATTAGATCTAAGTTATAACCCCCATTATTTTAGTATATCTGGAGTGACACACAATTTGATCTTTTTGAAGAATCTCCCTGAATTGAAAGTACTTAATCTCAGTAATAATGAAATTTTCACTTTAACTAGCAAAAAGATGACAAGCAAATCTCTGCAGGAGCTTCGATTCCAGGGAAACTATCTGAACCAAATGTGGAAAGACAGGGACAGCTCTTATTTTGAAATTTTCAAAGAGCTTAGAAACTTGACAATACTCGACTTATCTTCCAACAGGATTGACAAGATACCTTTAGGAGTCTATGAAAATTTACCTCAGAAAATCATTGAACTCTATTTAACTCACAATGTTCTTAAAACATTTGAGTGGGATAAACTGATTTGGTTTAAAAACCTTTCGATTCTAGACTTAAGCTATAATCATTTAACTCATGTGTCAGGGAATATTTCAGCCATTACTAATACTCTTTGCATACTTAAACTCAATAATAATAAAATATCACAGCTTTATGGTGGATTTTTGAGAAATGCTAGAAGTCTTGAGATTCTTTACCTTGGTCACAATCAACTTACGGTCATCAACCAGTCCACTTTTTTATCCGGTCCAAACAATTATTTGAAGACATTGTTCCTGCAAGGCAATCCATTCTGTTGCACTTGTGATATGTTAGAATTCATCTTGTGGTTGAGGAATGGTGACATTAACATCAATCGCTTAGCTACGGATGTCACCTGTAGAACACCAGATCTACTGAGGGCCAAAGCCGTAGTTTCCTTTGACATCGAACAATGTGTAAATAACAGTGAAGCATTTCTTATTTACTTTGTTTTTTGTACATCTGTATTAACTTTTATGGTGATAGCTATCATGATGCATCTGTTTTATTGGGATGCTTCCTACATTCTTCACTACTGGAGAGCAAAGATGCAAGGCTATCATTACCTTGGGCCCACTGGCAATGTCTATGAAGCTTTTATCACATATGACACAAAAGACCCCCTTGTCTCTGACTGGGTCCTCAACCACCTTCGCATACAGCTGGAGGAGTGTGGAGAGACAGCCCTGCCCATTTGCCTGGAGGAGCGGGACTGGACACCCGGGAACCCTGTAATCGACAGCCTTTCCCAGAGCATCCGGCAGAGCCGCAAGACCATCTTTGTGTTGACTGAGGCCTACGTCCAGAGTGGCATTTTCAAGATGGCCCTATACTTGGCCCACCAGAGGCTGCTGGATGAAAATGTTGATGTGATCATGCTGCTGCTTCTGGAACCAGTGCTGCAGCACTCGCAGTTCCTCCGCCTGAGGAGGCGGCTTTGCGGGAAGACTGTTCTGGAATGGCCCCGGAACCCCTCTGCTGAGCAGTGGTTCTGGCAGTGCCTACGAAACGTCATCAGGGTGGACAACCAGTCTGTATACAGCAAGCTCTACTCTAGGTACTTTTCTGCTAGGGTGGAGGGTTAGGGGGAACCCTCACTGCTTACTTCTGCTTACTTACGTAGCAGCTGTAGTCAATCAATAACACTCAACACCATGGATATAATCTCAGAACTGTCATGGTCAGCATCATTCACTGCTGGACTCCTGTGTTCATGTGATTTACTATGTTTCAGAGAGCAAATGTTACGGTGTTATCCACTTAAAATCAACAGGATTGTCTACGTCTTCTTCTTCTCTTAATAGCAATTCAGATATTTTCAATTCTTTTGTAATAGTTTAACTTTTGCTCCAGTCTTGTGCATGTAAAATAGTGACAGGTACGGCAGCCCCTTTGCGCATTTGACATTCGTGGTTTCGGTTATTCGTCTATCCGTCTTCCAGCTTTTTATCTAGGTTTCTTTTAGACTCATGCAGCACAGTGCATGTGTTAGGAAAACATTCTGGATGAGACTCATGTTACCTTTAAATAAATAAATCATGTTTAGAACAATTTTGCGTGAAATTCTGTTCATTCATAATTCATAATAATAAAGATAAGGAATGTGCTGCTGATTATGTATCTATATATGTGTTTATTTACTGGGAAGGTGGGGGGTAGCCCTATTTCCAACACCCCAGGAATGCGCACACCTCTGTAATTTTGCAGTATATCACAGCTTTGGTTCATGAGGCAGGTTAATTTACATACAATTCTAATGTATTTTCCCCAAAAAACACCTGGAATAGTCCTTTGTAGTCAATGATGAAACACACTGGGCATTCTCTTATGTCATGACACTAACATGACTTTTCATTGGCAATTGTGCCATTGATCATCCCAATATGAATGGCAAACACACGTACTGGTGCACACAGGTGTTTTATAGAACAAATTAAAATAAAATGGTGTGATGCTACAATCTGGGGAGGCGGGTTCATGCATCCTAACAAAGAACATCAAAATCAGACCATTTTTTTGAAACGTGTTGCTGGCATCGAATTCGAATTCAAAACATTTTTCAGTTTAAACGTTTGATATGTTGTCTTAGTTATATTTTCAGTTAAATTTGGGAGTATGTGATTTGCAAATCATTGCATTCTACTTTTACTTACATTTCACACAGTGTCCCGACATTTTTGAAAATGTGCTTTACCTTTGACTCCTTCAGTTTCTGACTGTGACAATGTGTAAGGAGGAATCAGTGAACAACTTGTTATTTTAATGCAATTTCACATAGATATCATGAATGAATAAACAAGAGTTTGCTAGTTGTGATAAGAAACTATTTAAGCACATGACATGTACAGTACAGTACCCATATCAAATACATTTTCCTTTTCAGTTTAATTTGTGTTGCTTTTAAGTGGTAACACAACATGTAAGCAAATTAATATACAGTACTGTGCCCTTGAGATTTTGATCATTAAAAATGATCATATGGTAACTAATAAATTAATATGCAGAGTGGCTCAATAAGGACGCCCCCCAGCCACACCGCCACTCAGTACCAGATAGGCCCCCCCTCCTCTCTGATTCTGATTTAACCACTGATTGTGGGTATGATATTCTTACTGTGGGACACTGTTTCTCCTTTATGTCAAGCATAATAATAAAGAGTTATTTTGACTTGTCTGTCAATAGACATTATTGCAAATGGACAATTCAGATATTTCTTTGCAAATGTGAGACAAGCACTTTTGTTTATATTGGATGTCATTGGTTTCTGCCTCGCTACTCTCCCATGAATGCTATTTTCACTCAGTCTCGTTCTTACTGTGGCGTACTGAGCACTGACCTTAGCTGTGGCCGGGGGAGGCCTACAGCTCCTCGTATGGTCTTCTGGGATCTTCTGTGACTTCTTGTGCCCTTGGAGAAGTTTTGGCCTGCTGGCCATTCCTGGGAAGATCCTCCACTCTTCCAAATGTTTTCCATTTGAAGACAATGACTTTCAATGTGGTGTAGTGGCACCCCAGACCCTTAAAAATGGCTTTGGAATCCTTTCCTTAAGGGTTAGTTTCAGCAATTTTTTTTCCTTGTTTCTTCTAGAATTTCATTTCATCATTGGATTAGGAAACTGGGGGACAACGTGAGTGTTGAATTACAAAAAATTGTGTTATATGTACATTCTAGTTCCCTTCATATAATATTACAATAATATGAAAAATTCATTATGAAAAATATGAGAACAGGATATTAAAACGTTTTCATATAAGATTTATGGATATAATGTGTGTTTCATTCAACTGTGGTACTATACCAAGTCCGGCACTGCAAGTTCTGAAGAGGGAGATAAAATATTCGTACAAACTTTTATAACGTTTAGGGCCTAGTGGAAATCTAAGTGTACTATAACTGTAAGGTACCATAACCTGCCACAAGATGTCGTCTTTGAGACATGATGCATAACCGGATATGTTTCGTAAAATAAACCTGCAACAATGCCGTCATTTTAAAACATATTCTAAAACGTATACGTTTAATAAAATCGTTACAGCAAACAAAATCGATAATGTAGTAATGGAAAACTTGGAAGATAGTCTGAACGATTCTTTTGCGAGTGCAATGCTGCGTGTCGCCACGCCTCCTCATTTGCATATTTCCAGCTATATTTTCCTCAGCCTGCGCGGACTGCGCATCAGTCCACTACTGCGCAGTGAAAAACCTTTCGTGTACAAAGTCGAGCTCTGGTGAGTGATTGCGGTTCTTATTCTTCTCACATCTATGTTATTTCAGTTTTGTTCATTTGTGATAAATATGCATGAATTTGTATGCGTATTTCAGCCTGTAATATCTATTCCACTGTATAAAAGACGGCTATTGTATATTTTACAATGGACCCCAGAAACAAAGGATTTATTTGAGTAATAATATTAACTTTAGGGATATTTTACACTAAATATCTGCGTATTAGTGCCTAACACAAAAGCAGTGCAAAAACTCAAATAATGGATGTGCATTGTTACTACATCTGCAAAATAACGTGATTTCCTTGTTCGATAGCATTATGAATTCAGCAGCGAAACGAGATGATTTCAGATCGCAGTTGTACCGTTGCATTGACGTCTAAATATTGCCGTTGGTCCTTCTATGTAGTAGTTTTACCTTACTCCAATGATAGCGTGCTCTTAGGAAACGTGCAGTCTTCCGAGATTATGCCAAAAAGGGCGGTGGTTCCTTAGACCGAGCAAAAAAGACCGGAAATATATCTTGGTTTTCATTGTATCTCTCATTTTAAAATGTCCATGTTTATGTCATTTCAATACTTATAATGATGTATATTTTGCATAAATACTACATATACCGGCGTGTCCAGTTTGAATTACTAATAATTATAGATATATTTATATATTTTCATATGTAATTATATTTTTTTCTCTTCCCATTTAACGAACGGAGAGCTTTTATAATGCAAATGCGTCTGCCTACATTCAGATGCAATGTATGGTACTGAGCGGGCGTGGTCCGAATTGTGAAGGACATATGTCAGTACGAAGTAAATTTTTCACATCGGTCATTTTCATAATGGCATCGAATCTTGTGCACTTATAGCTGTCTGGTAACGCAGACATTTCAAACCTGACGATGTTTTATTATCACTAGATACCCTACAGTCATGTCTGACAAGCCGAATCTGGAGGAAGTCACCAGCTTTGACAAAAGCAAGCTGAAGAAGACTCAAACTGCGGAGAAAAATCCCCTGCCGTCTAAAGAAAGTAAGACGGCAGCAAATATTAATTACAATTGAACATTTATTAGTGGACATATTCTAACTGTATTTTAATTAAATGCACCGTTTTTACACAAAGCACAGGAACTCAAGTTGTTGCAATTGATTGTTATACTGTAACAAGTGTACGGTTTACTGTATAACTGCCGTTGGTTTGGCAAACTAAGAATTTCCCTTTGTTTTCCTCAGCGATTGAACAGGAGAAGAAAGCGGAGTCATCATGAAGACAGAGTGTCCACCATGCACCGTACATTCCACAAACATTGCCTTGTTTTTAACTCCTTTTAGCTGTATTACTTTGTAACCTGAGCCCCGTGTTGCATTGTGATTGGATGAAAGCTGATGACCGTATGGCCCTCACCCCACCACTCCCACTCCAGCAAAAACAAAAATTCCCGTTCCTCCCCTTTAAGCCCCGGCTCCTTTAACAATAATGGAGGAAACTACTGACTGGCACTCTGTGTTGGACTTACCGTCGTCCTAGTGTCCCTCTGCACACTGAGCTCTGCGGACTCCATCGCTGCGTGGAGAGTCGAGAGTGTGCTCACCAACAGCAGGGCAATCCTGTTCCTATAATCCAAGCCAGTCATGGCTTTTGGCAACGTGTAAAATGCTTTCAAATTGAGTGGCATTTTTTTAATTTCAATTCTTGGAATGCACAACATTTTGTTTTGATATGCAAATAAAATTTTTAAAACAAATGTTATTCCTTGTGGTCAATATCAGTGGAGGTGCACACATTTCCATCCTAGCATCTATTCTCCAAGATTCACTTTTCCAGAGACCTGAAAAATCGATTGGGAAGGAATCTATTTCGGTATCAGTAAATGTATTGCACTCAACTAAACTAAAAGTTTGTTGCTGTTTCTTTTTGTTACATAGTATTTCAGTACAATTAATTATTCATAGACTTGAGTGGAGAATGAGTTTTAATAGCTTTGATGTAGATATCCCAGGGAAATAATTTAAGTACTTATATACCTGAACACCATACATGTTAAAAATGTAGGCAATTTTTAAATTCACACAGAAATATGTGCTCATGATTCAGTACTATATACCTGCAACATACTCAAGATATTAAGATTTTATATGTCCTAAAATTAGCCTATGACAAACCTGCATCTGTATTTGGAGTAAGTAGTTGCAATTGAAGCTATAAAAGCTTTAGCAGGTTAGTGGTGCAAATGTTTTTTTAAATTGTAGTGGTGTGAAGACTGATAATATAATATTGGTGATAGAATAGCTGGAGATGAATCTGAAATAACATGTGCTAAGGTTGCGTTTTGATTCAGCCGCGCCAGGAATGCGCACACTTCACCGAAGTAAACGTAGCTGTACCGCTCGGCTCGTATACAGGAAGTCCAATCGAGTGACACACTTTAACGGCTGTGTAGTGCAGGACACCCCCTGAGTGGGTGGCCAGCACTTGCGCCAGTTTGAATCTCCTGCCAGCTTATTAACTGACCTAGAAACCCAGCAGTGGCAGTTTACGGTGAAAAAGCTTAACGTGCTCTTTCTGCGGACAATGGCGGGCCTTGTCAGTGGCTCAGGAGGTTGCAAAAGCCATTGCAGGCACAGAAGTCTCGAGCGACGTGAATTTTTTCGAAGGGAAGTCTCAGTTAAACATGTGACACAGCAAACAGATTTCGTTCCTCTACGCTTTTGGAAGTCTTACCGTGGTAACAGTCACAATCACCTAAATGTGAGCAGACAAAGTAAAATTGCATAAAATTTGAAAAGAAAAAACATTCTGATAGTTGGAATGGGCTACCTTGTGCCCTTTGCTTCCTGGAATAGACTCAAGATAGGCAGATGGAAGTTCAAATAGAAATGTAATGCTTTTAACCATTTTAATTGGCTAAATGTTTTTTGATGTGTCACCTCGATGCATGGCAGGTTGCGTTTAATGTGACAATGACACTGAGGGACTTAAACAGGTTCTGCAGGTGAGCTATTTAATGTTAATGTTACCTTGATCAGTTAATCAGCCCCTCAGATTTCATTCACATTCTGCATCCATGTTCATGAAAGTGAGAATATGAACTTGTGCCAGGTATGCTGCTTTGTGTCGACCAGCAGTTGCATGGCTGCAAAACCGATCTCACACAATTGATTTTATGCTTGATTTTTCCTGCCCTTTCACTATATCTAATTGCGAACAAGTGTCTGCATCCTTTGCATTGTAATTTTTGAGATATGTTCAACTGTCTGTCTATGTAGGAACTCGAGAAAGTGATAGACTGCCATATAAGACACTTCCTCTATTCCTTTAGAACTTCTCTAAGTAGTCTAAGTAAATGACTCTCTGTCAGCGGCCACACGCTGTGAGGTACCAGCTTTGGCTCCTGCGGCAGAGAGGGACGGTGGAGCTAAGATAGCTATTTTCTAAGGTGCTTTCTTAGAATTCAAAAAATGGAGGAAACGCAAGTGCTTCCAGAGCACTAACCTGTTTTTCTACAACCAAAACCCACTGCATGTGAGAGATCTGTTGCTGTGCTGTGTGTGGCACCCTGCCCAAGGTCCCCCCCCCCCTGCCTTGTGCCCTGTGTTTCCTGGGATTGGCTCCAGGTTAAACACAGCCCTGTACGGATGGATGGATTTACGTTCCACGTTGAATCATGAGATGCAAGCTAATAAGCTCTTGAGTTCCCTGACAGCTGCTCTTGCGAGGCTTCCTTCCTGCGGCCAGCAGACCACCATTGTTTGCATCCTGCCTTTTAGGGGATTCCAGCTGTGCGTCAGGCCTCTCCAACAGCCAGCTGAGCGGTAGGTATGCCCTGGGGAGGGCCGTCGCTGGCTCTGCGTGCCCCTTGCAGACCCCAGTCCCGCACAGCGTCCTGCGGCCGGCCAGCATGCCAGGGCAGCGGCCACCAAGAAAATGTCAAAAACATTCCACCCCATGAAGAGCAGAGAGAGTGCTTTGGTGCACCCCTTCCACCTCTTAGCCTCCTCTTCATTCCTTCCACAATCGATGTAATTTGCAGCAGGGGGATCCTCCGGTGGTTACTGTCTCTAAGATGATCAGCAGCTCCTGACTTTGTTGAAAAACGCTGGAGATGAAGGGTGATGTTTATCACGGTGAGACCGAAGCATGGATCTGTGCACCACACTTGGCACTCTGGGTAAGGCTGTGGGCGGGCGCCGAGTCACTCTGTCCCCAGGAGGCCTGACGGCCTGCTCACGTATGTGGAGCGACAGGCTCGTGGTGGCTGGTCTGGAGCGGTAATTGGATGGAACGTGCCTTGGCAAGGAAAGGCAGAGTCAGGGGCGGTAGCATGTCAGTGGCACTGCTGCTGGCAGAGTGAGAATCTGAGAGCTTGGGGGAAAGGAAGGCATGTAGGAAGCCTCGCTCAGCCGCTTAAGTCTTCCGCATATGACCTCTAAGCAGGAACAGGCATCCTGCTTCTGGGTCTGCCCCACATCAAACGTAATGTGATGCGTACTGCATTCAGCATTTATATGATTTTGTTGTGAATACTTGACTTGATTGATTTGTTGATTGTTTGTCAGCAGTTGACACAAAGTTAATGCAATACCCCTCCAGCGTACGCCCTTATTTCCACACTAAAGCCATTCTGGCAATTATCCAGATAAAAACATGTGACCCAAGATATGTGGTCAGACAGAAAATCTCTGTTGTTTGAATATGTAAAACGAAATACAGTAGATAGGCCTATTAAATGTAATGTTTATGCTGCAAATGAAATTAATCAATAGGTTTCCTGAAAGAAATACATACAGTACATTAAATATCAGCTTGTGGTAAGAAATCCTTCTTGTAAGTTTGCACTGGGAAACAGTGGCACAGCTGACGTTGCCATGGCAATCCAACTGCTGAAAAATGTGGGGTGTAACAAACCACTGAACCTTTATTTCATTTAGAGCTTTTTAAAGAAGTTGTAACAGGTTGCATACTTTTTCAACAATAGGAAGTGATTTCTACTATATCTTTGTGTTAACCCTGCAAGGGAATTAGGATGTGCGCAAAATGTTTTCATATTATGCCTAGTGATGGTAGCTTTGTCATCACTGTGTCCTGTGATCAGGAAATGCTGCATGAACAAAATTTCCCAGAGATCCTTCTGGGGTTTCAAACATTTAGCCTATCTGTCTGGTTAAACGTGTATCTGTCAGACTGCACCACTACATTTGGAGATGACTTAAAAATGTCATTAGCTGATTATTTGAGCAAATGTTTCCTGCAGCATGATTTCTGCTTTCTATAATTCTGTCATAAGTCAGATCACTTTGTCAGAAGCCACTGGGAACACACCTGTTTTTGCAGAATGGCAGGTTCTGCTTTTGGTCTGGCATTAGACATTTTGGACACTCTAAATGGTATTTCGTCTGTGTCAGACCAGGACTGATATTGCCAAAGGTTTGAGGAGTCCTCAGGAATCCTGGCATAGAGAAGATTACATCTGCCAGTTGGCCGCCACTGTCACCTACACGGTTTAAGTGTATCATTGAGCTGATGATATAATGGACCTATTGAGGCCCCACAACATGATGCTATGCTACAATCACATGCAGTTTAGCACAGAGTTTATCTGCACACAGACTGATGATGGTGCGTCCAGTGCAGGCGACTGAGAGGCTCACTGGTTGGAATATTACTAGTACTAAACCAGTGTACTTGTGAGAGGTCACAGTAGTTATCAGCACCCAAAGTTGCTCTAACAAGAGCTGGCCCAACACGGTCAATACTGTCAGCAGGAACACCACTATCAGACAATCAGTATAACCTGGGAAACTATGGAGGCAAACAGGAAGTTTGAGGCTGCAGGCCTTCAAGAAAATCACATTCTGAAGCCTCCAGAAGATCCCTAGGTTCCTTTTGGTTCTTGCGGATGGTGGAAAGGAAGTCTGACTATTTGAATCTATTTCCAATGGTACTTTTGTACAAATATATGCCAAACCCACTTAGAAGTCTATAAATTATAATAATTGAAGAATTAACAGAAACACTGAGATCCCATGGTAAGTGCAGATGCTTTCCGACCGATGTGAAGATGAAGAGGACGGTCTTTCTTCAGTCAGATGTCTGACTGATTACTGAGCCTTCACTGATGACTGGGAGACATAAAAAAAAACCTCTGAAATGGACTGCCTACTGAAGCAGAGCAATAGAAGATGCAAACAAACTTCACTCAATGTGAGTGTCTGCAAGTAAGACCTAACTTCCTGCTCGGCTGCATTCCGCACGGTGGGTGCTGCCTGTGTTTAATTAGCCAATGGGCACAGGAATATCTTTCAGTGTGGAGCATGTGAGCAGAAGTGCTGCTTCACCAGCGAGTGGCGGCTGCTGTATGGCAGAGGCAGTCTGCATACAGGGCAGTCATGCGATTGATGTCTGGCTCATTTCCTTTGCTATAGGCTCTGCGTATGTGCAAATGTGCCTGTGTGTGAGCTTGTTTCATAACAGCCAGGCAAACCCGGCAGCATCATTTCTACTGTGACTGAGAGAAGCAGAGGCTGAGCTAAATAAAAGGTTAAATTCCATAGAATGTGGTCATAAAGGCCCATGTTTCAAGATTGTTGACTTTATTTTTCTGGAGAATCCTTAATAATTCTATTTGCTAATGCTTGAACACTATGGTATATTATATAAGTTATACTGTATAGCGTCAACAACTTTTCGAAGCATTAAAAGCTGTAGCTAGTAATTTATTGGTAATTATCATTGGTAATTATAATTACACCTTGAGGGCCGCTGAACAGACACACCCCAATTCATCTGCGATCTTCTTCCCACAGTCCAAAGTCATGTGGTTTAGATGGCTAGCTGTGACCATGCACTACATAAAAGGTTATGAAAATGAATGGATCAGTGATAACTGATTAACATGTATCATCAGAGATACATAAGACTTTACATGATGAGTACAGAAGTTGTCAATAACGTTTCCTGCGTAATTGGTCTGTGTAACAGTTGAATCCATATATTGTAAAAGCCCAATATTATTCTCTTCTGGGTGAGCTACAGGGGAGGGTGAACAGCAGTCAGTGGCTTAGGATTGATGCTGGATGTAGATGCTGCACGTCACAAACATTCGTTATGCAAGATTTATAGGGTGAGGTTTATATTTAGCTTTATTTGCTTTATGACAGAAGCTGGATGTCACTCATCAGGTGAAATTATTGCTTTTAGACATTTACAGCAGGATTTGACTATCCTCTGTTATAGAATTGGCGTGAATCATTCCATTTGTGTAAATGTTTCAGGAAATATTACACAAAGCATCAGAGAGTATGAGATTAATTATATCGACAAAGATTCCTCCCATAATTAAACCACAGAATGTGCACATTGAGTAAAATTGGTGACAGAGGTGTGTGTTACATGCTTAAGCTGAGCACAGTGATGCACAGCGGGACCTGCATTACAGTGAGTCATGCAGCTGCAGGTCCAGAATTAGATTGCAGTGATGCAGCTGTGGGTCGTGTGTCACAGTGAGTGATGCAGCTGTGGGACCTGCATTACATTGAGTGAGGCAGCTGCGGGGCCTGGGTTAGAGTGCAGTGATGCAGCTGCATGGCTGGGGTTAGAGTGTGATGATGCAGCTACAGGGCCTGCGTTAGAGTGCAGTGATGCAGCTGCAGGGCTGGGGTTAGAGTGTGATGATGCAGTTACAGGACCTGCGTTAGAGTGCAGTGATGCAGCTGCAGGGCTGGGGTTAGAGTGTGATGATGCAGCCGCAGGGCCTGCCTTAGAGTGCAGTGATGCAGCTGCATGGCTGGGGTTAGAGTGTGATGATGCAGCTACAGGGGCTGCGTTAGAGTGCAGTGATGCAGCTGCAGGGCTGGGGTTAGAGTGTGATGATGCAGTTACAGGACCTGCGTTAGAG
>JAODKL010000036.1:23937114-23950479 GCA_026780765.1 Petrocephalus schoutedeni
TGCAGTGATGCAGCTGCAGGGCTGGGGTTAGAGTGTGATGATGCAGCCGCAGGGCCTGCCTTAGAGCACAGTGATGCTAATGATAGGTAAGCTGTCGTCTGACTGTGACAAGCTCAGCTGGTGGTTTTGAGTCGTCTTCCAGCATCATAAATGACGCCCACCCAGCTGTAGGGGTGACTATAAGATGAAGAAGTTCCAGCAAAAAGCAAAGTGGTGTGTGGAGGTCCTGTGTGGCTCTGTGGGTTAGGATCCTGTCCTTTGATTGAAAAGTCTCCAGATGAAATCATGTGGCCCACAAAGTGATGTTTCCGCTGAGCAAGACCCTTAACCCCAACAGCTCCAGAGATTAATTATAAAGACAAAGATTGTTGAGTCCGCATTCTCAAGTGTGCTTTGCTTTGGGCAAAAGCATTTGCCAAATAAATAAGTGTTAAGCACATTCAACTGTGCCTTTTCTACCATTCATTACAAAACATACATTTATGTTTTCTCTCAGAGTGAGATGGAGACAGAGCCTAATGTTCAGCCCCGTACAGAGCTAGGGCTATAGCCTTTTGACACCAATATGGCCATTTTTCATATTTATCTCCACTCACATCTCCGACTCATAGCTTCTATCACCTCGGCATTTGCTCATGTTCTCCATTCTAGCCAGAGAAATTTCCTACAGCAACCTTTACATTACAATTTATGCAGCTGACAAATGTTACCTATACAGACCAATGACATCAGCCAGCTGCCAAATGAAAAAATAACACACGTTTGTGCACTGAAAAGAAAAGCTAGTCTGGCTGAGTGGGGTTTGCAAGCAGGTTGAAGGCCTTTACAAGAAAAGTCTTGGCTGCATTGTCGGAGGATTTACCCCAAACAAGAGCACATTGAGAAGGACACGGGCTCCTTTCTGCAGTCAGTGATTTGAATAAGAATTATGAGAATTATGTAGCCTTTGTCAGAAGAAAGTGCTTCCCGGGTATCGCTGTGATGGTGTTAAAAGTAAAGCTTTCTTGTGGAGGTCTAAGCTAGCATTTCTGCTAAGACATTCAATGCAGAAGAGCAGCTAGCAGCAAGCATGCATCTGCTAGAGTCACGATGCCAGACCTGACCATTTTTTTGCAGGTGATAGACACCCAGCTCTACAAACTGTAACACTGTCGATGCACCATAACTTATAAAATACCCCTCTTACATTGAAGTTAAACAGCACAAGTTTCACGGTCTTTGCGAATTGCCTGATCTGTATGCACTGTAGGCACACACACACACACATACAACACTGTCTGTATTTTTTGAGGATTTGCTATACTTGTGGTTTTTTGGTTTTCACAAGTATAGCAAAACCTCTACACACCATATATATGTTTATATATGTATGTGTAAATACTTCAGCTTAAACTTACACTTATTTAACCAACTGTGGCATTAACTAAATGTTTATTGTCAACAACCAGTTTTGTGCTGTCATTCAATGTTTTTTATACATTTATTTTTTGCATTATTTTTTTTATTCTTTCATTACCCTTTCAGTCTTTCTAACATGACTCCATTGACTTACTTGTCTGAGTGTGCAGACTATATCTCGAACATGCTGTCCTGTTAGACATGCCATGTGTTTTCAGCTTTAGTAAAATCAGGAAGTGAGTTACCTTCCTGTTTGCCTGTCACTTTGACAGTTTATCAGAAGCTAGACTAAATATGCTGTTTTATGTTCCTCCAGCACTTCCCATAAATGTCTGGCTGAGACGGTGCCTCCAGTGTGTAGCTTTGTGGTCATATTTGCAGTCAATGAAACCATAGTCACTCATGCTCAGTCACGTACTAATTTCTCTCAAACCAGGACAGAAATGTTTCCCCACAGAATTAAAATCTATGAGATCCAAGTGTACCTTGATATACTATGAAATGCTCCCCACCAGAACCCTTCACCCTCAAAAACGCCGCACACATGCTAGAAGATAAGATGACCACTTTCCCACTGCTCAGTTGACCACTTCCTATGTTTTGCACGCATCTATACTCAAAAAGGGCATTCTGGGGTGTAACAATGGGCCTCAGCCTCACCACTCACGTTTTTTTATGGATTAAGCTTGACGAAACACCATGAATTGACATTTGCAGGTGACTGACTCTATGATTAAGATTAGCCCAATCAGCCTGACCCTAATAACAACAGGAGAGAAGCACTGACTGACAGGCTGTCAGTGTTATTAGATGTCATCGACTCCACCAGTATGTGCATTTACAATAACGTTTGGCATGATCAACAAGAGAGCAGATGTAATGGGTTTCGGAGGGGCCATGGACACCGCCCCCCATGCACTGCATTACATCACTTTTGGTTACCCCAGTGCAGCGTTCAGCTATGGAGCAGCAGAAACATGAAACCCACTCCTAGCCACACCCATAAACATTACTTCCCCCTGCTGGCCACCCCAATAAAAAATTTCTGCAGCGTTACAATAAGCATTACAGTAATCCATAAGCATTTGCATGTGAGTTGCATGTATAGTTTATTAGCTGGTAGGACAATCTGTTTCCATGTCATCAATATTCTTGGAAACTATCGGGCCAGGATGATGCAGACACATGGTGCTAAAACAGCAGAAGCAGTTTATCCTGAATTCTATTCAAAGCAAATAAAGTAAGCTGGCTTCCATTCTCATAAAACAAGCACAGACTCTCATCCATTCATGTTCCAAGCATTCATCCAGGACAGGGACCGGGGGATGTTCTGGGCCCAGACGGAACAGGGCACACGCCTGGGGTGCACCCAGAATGGGGCGCGTTCATATACAGCTCAGTGAAGAATTCTGGTTACAATGTACAGATTTGTTGATATACACTTCCCAAATGAACAATGTTCTGGGTCTTATGAAAAAATATGTACTATGCACTCATATGTAAATACATTTAGTATGTGTGGATCTGCTACATTATTGCATACTTTGACTCGGGTATCCAGTTGTAATGGGAATTCAAAAAGATATACTAAACCACCTCCCCCACAGCTGTTCCTCTCTGTGAGGTCATACTCCACTGTCAGCACAGCAGTAAAGGGCTCATACACCCCTCTGAACCATATGTCTGCTCTGTTACTCTCTACCGGACACTGCAACTGCAGGCCTTCCAGAACCACTGGTTTCTAATGTTTCAACTTGACATGGCAAAACTGCTATATATTTATCTTGAAAAAGGCTACACACAATAAAACCAGTGAAGCTATTTTTAATGTGACGACACAGTAATCACCTGCAGGTCGAAAATTCTAGATTAAATCAAATTAACGTATAACAATTACCCTTAAAATAAGTGCTATAGATAATATGCAGCGCAGTGCTACACTTACAGAACCGGAATTTTGACAAGTTGTCGGAAGGATATCAGTGGCGTGTTTTGGAGGAAGTAAAATAAGGAAACACCGACTTACTGGTAACAGAAATGCTTCACCAGGGAAGAATGATACAGTTATTCACATTAAGGAACAAATTCAGATGAAAAATAAATTATACACCACAGAGATTAGCTAGATATAAATATGTGAATGCAAAACAATATTTGCAGTTTATAGGCCTTAAGCACCAATTTTAACATCAGAATCAGGTTTATTGGCCAAGTGTGTGTGTGGCACACAACAATGATTTTTTTTCCCGCAGTTGGTGTCTCTCCGGTATACTGCAGTACAACAGAACAAAAGCAGTAGTAACATAAGTAAAATATGTTGAAACAATTCATTTTTAGGCATTTCCTACGCAGACAGACTATGAGGCCTAAATGGTTTATCATGATCTTTCTTTGCACCTCCAATAACTCCTGCAGGAGAGGGCTTTCTGGACTGAGAAGAAGGCTTATACTGTATGTACTCAAATACAATTTGGGCAACAAAGCACAACGTTACA
This sequence comes from Petrocephalus schoutedeni, assembly GCA_026780765.1. Classification (NCBI taxonomy): domain Eukaryota; kingdom Metazoa; phylum Chordata; class Actinopteri; order Osteoglossiformes; family Mormyridae; genus Petrocephalus; species Petrocephalus schoutedeni. Next base: position 23,941,008 of record JAODKL010000036.1, read on the forward strand.
ACGTCCAATTACCCGTCGTCTCCGGCTAGTTACAGATCCGCCTGAATGCAGATCTGTCTCTTTTCAGGTGAGTGACAGCATCTCATTCTGTCCTGGAGCCTAGCTCCAGGCTTCAAAATGACTCAAAGCGCTGAGAGAGGGAATCCAGCCTCTGTAGATCCACAGCAGGGATGCTAAAATTCGCCACATAAGCACAACTATTTTTCATGTTTGGCTAGCAGTTATACAGGACTTTTCTTGCTCAGCTATGAGATAAACAGGATTCTCATACGTATTGGACAACATGCAAAAAGGCTGTGGTCTTGTAGACATACTGTACTAAATCGGGGTTGATCTTTTCAAGTCTAATCTCTCATCATTATTTCTGCAAACAATGCTCTGTTGTTCCAGCAGGATTTGGCCTGGAGGCTGCAGCTATAAATAACATTTATTTGTAATTTCATTTGGGTTTGACTGTATCGCAAATCATGAATATCCCTAGACTAAGCAGAATTTATTTCCCGGTACATGTGCGTGGCACCATCCGGGAGTAGCTAATAGGACTGTTACGGTAAGCTGGACCGTGAGGGCGAAGCAAGGGCTGATTTACGGTAGGGCATTCACACCCGGTTGAGCTCGATAGCAGGGGTGCCCCAGGTGCTGACGGGGACACGCGTACTTCACACGGGACGCGGACGGGCGACAGAGCGACATACTGCTACCTTTCCTGGAAGGAGATAAATATTTAACGCATTTTGCATTGTTGCAAGACTATCGAGATGGTTATACAAAGCAGAGACACGGACACGGAAAGATCATATCAGGGTTACGTCTGCTGATATTTATTGATCTGCTTATACTGGAAGCCTTATTTTAATGATTCATTATTAATATAGATTGGGTACATATACTCGCATTTATATTGCTCATGGTATCACAGCTGAACGTTTGCAGGATAAGTAATTAAGGAAAAAAATGAAACATTCCAGCATCCAGGATTATGCCAGTGCAGTGATAGCATCCTGCTGTCTCCTCAGGAGAGAGAGTGATCTGTTTGTCTGTCTGATCACAGTCACACTGAAGCACTTTTTTTTGATATCCTGTACTCATAGTATTTCTTATTCAGCCAGCAGTGTAGGTGAATTGATAATTGATGTCTCTAAATTAGCGTGTGCCTTTTTGTGTGAGTGTTTGCCCTGCAGTGAGCCAGGGAGTTCTTTTGGCCCTGCCTTTGGAAAAGCCATTGTTACTGCTGCATAATTCATTAACAATATGGACATACATTAAGAAGAAGGCACAGATAGGCCACAGAGTAACACACAGTATTGGAGCAGTGCTAAGCTCATCCCCATACCACAGAGCAAATGCTGGTTGCTGACTCACGTGGTCGCTGCACTTTCGCATTTGCGGTCTGACTGTTAGTGCGGCGTGGGAGTGACTGGGGACGGGGATGTCGTAGCTTTCATGAATCACAGAAGCTTATCTCCCGCCCCTTGAATACCATCCCCCTTAGCACACACCTCTCCCACAACCATCTTATTGAAAAGTGCACGATGCGGAGGAGGACAATGGACCAATGAGAGACCAGATACCAGCTGCTCTTGCAAAGTGTTGAGCAAATACTGCTGTTCTTCACAGGCAGGGTGGTGGTGTATAGAAGGGTGACCACACTTTTATACATGTGGAGGGGACTTTTTTCTGTGCTGTCATCCTCACCAATATTCAGATACACATACATACATACACAAACACATGAATCACACAAATATTATTCTTGGAACATGTTTTAGTTTTCCATAATTATTTTGATGTTCATTATGATGAATCTTGTTCTCAGACTGATAGTAATGCTATTAAGGGATAGAATGACTCAATATTTTTACAATTACAGGAAATTTACTCCAAAGGTAACTATCACTTTAACTGGGACACTAAAACATGACCAAACATAGCATACGCTGTTGGGAAACAGCAAATCAAATTTTTTTATGGCAATATTCAAATATATACATCATGCAACTTTTTAATGCATTTTTGGTGAACCATGTCATCAATATTCTCGGTACATATTCTCAGTACATATTCTGACATACATTCTGGTTGATTGTTTATGTAATGTTTTGTTGTTTTGTTTTCTCTCAACTTGTTCCATCACGTCTATCCTTGTTCTGTATCTGCAGTAATTCTGCATTTGTATTTTACGATCATTTACAAAATGATAGTTCAGAATGGAAATTAGCACTGTATCGACACTCGGTGCTGCTGGGATCATACTTATTGCTGTTTTTCGTAGGACTACGTGGAGAAACTCTTGAAGAAACAACCCTATTACTCAAGCTGGCCTGATCAGGTCAACTTCCACCAAATGTAAAGGGCAAATACAGACAGGAAAGAGGCATTTCCCACAGTGATCACTGGCTGGAAAACAGTATGAGAGGACAAGTACTTTTTTCTACAAATAATTTGAACTTCGGCTTGCCTCACTATTAAGCGCCTTGGAGATTCTTCTCCCTGGCTTTGTGAGGGCTGGCTTGGGTTCCGGCTACATACATCATCAGATGGAGAAGAGGACGCTTCATGCTAATGCTGTGCTGAATTTCACAATGAGAATGACGTGAACAAAATGAAGCTTATCACAGATGACCTGGGCGGCACCCTGGCACCGTGTTGGCCACCCAGACAAAGAGCACTGGGCAATAGTCATACTCATACAATAGTCATACCCATCAGACCACCATCTGTAGTCAGGCTGATATTTGAAGTATTTCTGTCACCGCTAATAGCATCTCCTGCCAGAGGAGAGCTGTCATGTCCTGTACGGTTTGGGGCAATATTGGGTGTTTTGTGGGTTCTTTCTATGCGTGTGATCTTTTTTCTCCCCAACAGGCGGACGCGTCGTGACCGGATTGGAAGATTGTTGGCTCCGCCTGACATCCTGGTTGTTGTTCCGGGTGGCCGTCTAGCTGCCGCTTTAATGTTAAAGCGAAGTCCGGCAGAGTGAGCGGAGCGCCTTCTGGGGCAGAGCAGCGTTTGTTGCATGATGCCGTTACGACACTGCCCGGGGTCGGCCAGCCACTACCACCGCCGCTAGCCTGATGTCTTGTGTCTTCTCTTCTCCTCCTAAATGTTTTCTCCCTAATAAATGAACGGAAAGAGCAGGCCTGGGCGTTCGGGCGTTGCACTTTCGATCAGTGCGGCAGTTTTCGCTTTTGTCACCTGCCCTGACCCTAAACAGGGACGTGACAGGACCCACGGCAAGGGTGTGTGCTCTCAGGGAGCCTGCAGGGCATACATGCATGCTTGCCATGTGGCCTCTGTGTATCTCTACACATTGGCATACCTGTCATGTGGAAAGACATAACCTGGAAAGCTGTATATTATATACGTTTATTGAATTGGCTGAGTTGGTGAGTAGGAAAAAAGTTCCCCGCTGCATGTATCTGTACACATGTGAGCTGTTGTGCGATTAATGTATTTTACTCTTGACGTGCATAAAAAAAAAAGGAGTGAGAGTAAGTGAGACACGTAACAGGAAATGTGGCTTGACAGGAGACCAAGAATCACTCTAGGCTACATGCTAAGTGAGAGACAATGTCGTTGGATTGATTTTTTTAGCGATATTTCCCATATTCAGACAATGGTAACCTTCCATGGGGAGTAAACATTCTCCTTTCCTAGTGAGCTTTGGCGCTAGCATTTGGGACTGGGGCTGCGGTGCTGGTTTACTGATGCATGCCGAAAATCATCGGGGGAAATGGTTCTGTGGTGTTGGAGGCAAAGGCCGTGCTACGTGATTCTCAGTTTAAAATAACACAAATCATGGCTTTTAGCCAGTTTCTCTTGTCCTGCATATAAAGAAATGAGTTTATTAACAAAAGATACCAGTCATTTGTTCTACGAGTGCTTTCAGCCCTTGGAAATGTGGGCAGCGGCTCTTAAACAAGCACATTAGGCAGGACGACCTCTTGGCATATGTGTGAGGGTTTCCTTGCCAGCTCTATGCTATTGAGAGGTGCCACATTGCATTTCTTAGCATTGAGCCCAACTTGTTCACATGTGTGTGTGAATATCAGACAATGGACAGAACGTCTAGGTAATCTACAAGGTAAGCTGAGGTAGGTCCTTAATATTTTCAGTCTTCTGACACTGTAAAAAGCTAGCAGTCTCTTATCGCCACTTCTCACTTCTGCATTTGGTAAGAGGGGGAATTTAAGTGGTGGTTTCCTGTTAAAACAAGACGAGCAGCGCACAAGCTCTTAACTGTGTCAGAACTAAATCATCCACTCGCTCCATTAAGAATCCCAGGAAGTCGCTGCCTCACTGGTGCAGCCCAAACGCTAGCCCAGGATAAAAGGCAGGAAATGTGGATGAGTGAGATGTTTCTTTTTTTCTTTTTTTTTTAACCACAGGGCCGGATTTTCTGAGCACCGTGCTTAGTTTAGCACGCTGCAGTGCATGCTATTGTGAGCAACGGAAGTGCGTTACCAATCTGCTATCACTCTTTTATTGGCCACCGTGCTGACATTCTCTCTTGCAGTTGCATTAAGACTTGGAGTGTTGGGCAATTTGCTGCCAACTGTGTTAGTCAGTTACTCCTCCAAAATGTGTGCCACTTACACATAATATGTAGTAAATATGCTACGATCCATTTAAAGATCTCTCTAAAACATGTTCCTTACAGGAGGCTGAAGGTCACCCCACTCTCAAACTGCTCAGATCGACTTCCTGTTACTAACAGCCGACATCGCTGTGGCCTGACCGTAGCCAGTGAGTCATCACAGAACAAACAAGCCCAGCTAGAACTGGCAGAAAGAGCTTCCCATGGTGTGCTTAGCTGTTCTTGGAGTACTAGGGTACATCTCTGCTTAGTAAGCGTAATAATAGCATATCTTGTTGTAGAGTCTGCAGTCGACAGAAAGCACAAGAAGGGTAACAGCACAGCCACCATATTCTTTGCTATGGCTCCAGCCTGCTAGCCCAGGCTTTTGAATTGTGAAAGCTAAGAAATGTGACATAGCGTCTGGGCGTTGTTAGTGTGCTATTGTGTTATTTCTGCTCAGATTAATTTAGAAAGATAATGCTAACGTTAGTTATTCTTCAGATTATTGCAGAAGATAGTTGAACCTAGACGCTCACATGAATTTCTGCCATCTGATCTCTAAATGCTGGATTCAAACCTACATCTCTCCGTAAAGCCACCCGTTCACATTTTTTAACTCCCAGAAGAACATACCTCTGCAGAAACACAAAATGCTTCCTTTTGAATGCCTTTATTTTATACCTGTGAATATGAAAGCAACACTCCACCTATTTTACCTTTGCAAGTGTTAATTCATTCTGTGCTGGTCCCCTTGTACGAATGTATATAAATGTAGAGAATGCATGTGACATGCTGCACACTATCAGCTATTAAACTGAAAAAAAAAACACTTTATATATCTCCTGCAGGATGCAGCTGTGACAGGCACAACTTTGTGGAAACTTTACTTTGAAGCAAAGGCACTATAGAGGTGTAAGGATTGCAGGGCAGTGTGAGATTGATGTGACAGCTATATGTATAATAAACGGCCATGTGCCTGAATGTGTCACAGTGTGAGTGTTAATGCAGGGGCAGGCCTTGGTGCTGCGAAGCCGCCTGGCTTATCCCCTGTTTTTCGCCTCCCTGCACTGGGCCATCCTTCATAGCTGGTTGAAGCTTTGTTTCATTTCTGGTATCCTGGTTTGGCGCCAATCTGCAGAGGAGCCGACTGAGGACTGAGGTGCAGTAAATGTCTGGGAGTACACTGATGCCTCTGCCGTGGCTATGGCGGAAGGACCTTATATCTGTCCCTACAATAAACGGGGCAGCGGGTGGCCTCAGGCTCTGACTGGCCCAAGACACAAATCATTTCCTCCAGCTGTCTGTCAGCACTGCCTGCCCACAGCTCGACATTATCACCCTGCTGGCGTTTGCTCACAGTGTGTGTGCGTGTCTGTTGGGAGGTCAGCAAAGGGCCTCGAGGGGCCAGGGCCGAGTGGGCAAGGTCGGCATGGCGACAGAAACGACCCCTCCCATAGACGCTCTGACGCACACGCCATTCTCCAATCGAGCACCTAACGTTCAGCAGGTCTTTTAGCATGGTCAGCAGGTCAAACACTCACTGCTATTTGAGGCCCCGGACTCCCATTAACATGAAAGAAGGTGAAAAGTGATCTTCTGCTGTACTGCTTCTTTTCCCAGAATGCATCAGAATCAGGCCTACCCCGAGCACGTTTATGTTCCCAATTGTGTTTCTCTAAGGTCCAGCTTTGGTTTGCTTTGATTTGTATTTGAAATTCCATTCAGCTGTATACTTGTCAATCATTGAAATATCCCAGGTAACGTATCCAAAAAGATTGCTTGCTGTTCATCATGCAGTTGGCTACAACACTGGCTGACTGAACTGCGAAGCCCTCTGTCAGGGCAGCATAATCCTGTAGGCCACACAGGAAGTGACATCAAGTAAACCAGATCAACAAGCCTATCAGCAAATCATATCAATAAAGAATGTGACTCATAAAGACTAAAGTACTGCATCTGAATAAGACCAAGTACTTTTAAGGCAAAGGGCAGAGAGAGACTTTGGTCTAATTAGAGGCCTATCATCTACACAGTGGGGTGTCGTTTATGTATTCAGTAAACCCTCAGAGTGCTTCTATATGTGCAATTTAAGTCATACCCAGTATGATTGTATGCATGGATTTAACTATACAGCTCTCCAAAAACTCAGGTCAAAAGGAATTTACATACATCTTCTCATATTTGTCCACTCCTGAGACACCTGGATATAGTACTGAAGCTTAGAAGACCATGAAGGCATTCCTTCCTATTTATTTGTGATTCAGTTGTAGGTCGCCCTTCTCTGTGTGGAATGCTGCTTTGAATCTGATCACAGACAAAGGTTTACACGGCATTTGGGTATTTTCCAGAGTCACAAACTGGTTTTGAACTTTTAGACTTTGCTGAACATTGCTGCTGTTGTTCTTCGTGTCTATTAGGAAGTGTGCACTGAAGATGCGCAAAACTTCCTATATTTCAAAGGGACAATGAGCGTTGTAAAACAGACATGTTATCCGTGACATTTGTGATTGTTGAGAAAGCTGTAGACGGGAGCAGGTACTTGGGTCTCTGTGAGGGACTTGGCTAAAACTCTTTATAAGTGGATGGCATTTAGAAGGTAACACTCTTCTGAAACTAATTAGGGACTTTCTCCCTAAAGGCCATATAAAAAGCTGTGTGTTCCAGTAAAGGCGGCTTGCAAGCTCTGTGCATGTCCACAAGTGACTCCTTAACTAACCGTGGCTGCGTGTAATGGCACAGAACGTTCAGCGACTGTCCCTTACTTACAGGGGCATAGCTAGAAATTCTGGGCCCCCTGACTAAATATCACCTTGGGCCCGATTAGACATACTGTATAAGTGCTGTGCGCCTGATTCTGGCCAGGGAGCCATGCCCCTGCTGAGCTCCAGCTCACTTACAGCAATGTTTTCTTTTTTCCTTTCAGATTTTTCAAACATCTGCCTTCTGGTTAAACTTCTGATAACACTGTTTAACCTTATTTTTACAGTGTTACAAATCCCTCACACCACTCTACTGCCTATTTCACCTTTGCCGTACAGAACTTCTCAAAAAGGAAGCATATTTGCAGAACTTATGGCATTTCTGGGCCTCCCATGTACTGCAGCTCTCATATTGTCCGACTCAGATTTCATCTACGGATATCATCAGAAATGTTTAAATTCAAATCAGTCCAATTGACTGTATTTTCCTGGAGCACCATGAAGCATTTTATATACAACAAAACAATCAGCCAGTTTATACTAGGTTTGCGGCAAATATGCGAGAATGACTGTGCAGGAATATGCTGCTCTGACAGCTGTCGTTTATAGCAGTGGAGTAACAGAACTGTGCTGTAGCTGAGCCTCTGGTTCTCACACCATGCTTCACAAGAGCTCTGGAATCACAGGAAAAGATTTCTGTATATATCACCAAAAAGTTTAATCATCAGCTCTGGCTTCTGCAGAGCCTGGGCCAGAGATAATTGCCCCACTCCCTGGGTAACCTAGCCTGGCAATTTCAAGAGTGCAACAGGTCAGAATACAGGCGAAATGTGCATATGAGGAAGTGGCCTTTGGAATGCGCCTGGTTGCATGGAGACGGAGGATCGTGTGAATCCCCTCCTTCGGAAGAACATTTCAAGTAAGTGCTGCAGGTTAAAAATTGTTAAAGAGGTGAAGATCTCACCTTACAGGATCCATTTGAAACTTTTTATTGTTTAGTAAAACTGCATATTGATGGTACAGTGCATGCATTTTTTTATTTAAAAATATTTATTAGCAATGCACCAGCAGGTAGTTATGTAGGGAGGTATTAAGGAGATGCTGGGCTATTAGCCTTTAGTGCAGAAGACACACTCGTCACAGTCTGGTGTGGTGGAGCCTTCTTTAACGAAGTGGCCTGTAATTACTGTAGATGGCAGGTGTGAGATCTGTGGGAGGTGTTTCTGGGCAGCTTGTCACACCGAAAGCCTCCTTCGGTGAGATGGAGCCATCATCCACTGTAAGCCACACGCAGTGTATGCCTGCAAAACAGGCCTTTTCAAGGTCACCTTCTTGAAGGGAGGCCTTCCGGGTTCAAAGGAGAGTGACAGAGTCCCTCCCTCAATTAACTCTTACTAAGACTGCTGTTGTTGTTGTTCTGTCTCTGTGTGTCCCTGTCATGAAGACTGCACAACAATGAAGCTCGAACTGAGTCAAGCGGACATTGCAGGTTCAGGAGAAAGATAAACATGGGCAGCATACATAACTAAAACATGGCACTGAGACTCCGCAGATTCCGGGTCTCAGTGCCGGTGAGAGAGCAATAGCTGCTACATGCAGGACCACCAACAAGCGCAGACTCCGGGTCTCAGTGCCAGTGAGGGCACAATAGCTGCTACATGCAGGATTACCAACAAGCGCAGACTCCGGGTCTCAGTGCCAGTGAGGGCACAATAGCTGCTACATGCAGGATCACCAACAAGCGCAGACTCCGGGTCTCAGTGCCAGTGAGGGCACAATAGCTGCTAAATGCAGGATCGCCAACAAGCGCAGACTCCGGGTCTTCAGTGAGGACACAATGGATGGAGCTCAGACAGCTAACTGTATCCACCAACAGCAGCTTTGGAAAACATGTTACTGATGCAGCACAAGCTAAGGCTAGATGCTCATTTGTATTGCTGCAAAATGTGTTTTCATCTAAGCATCTGACACTTTAATTCCAGGGTAGCTTGCTGTATATTGATATTTAGTAAGGCGATTTGGTCTTCAGAACACGGGAGCAGGAGTATTTATGGGAGCGTTAACTGGTATCCACACCAGCCATCTTCAGCCTGGGCAGAGAGTTGGAACTGGAGGCTGCATGCTTAATTTTAACACACCCAGCTCTTTGTTCCATTGTAGTATGTGCCCCCCCCCCCCCCCCCCCCCCCCCCGC
>JAODKL010000036.1:23956078-23968578 GCA_026780765.1 Petrocephalus schoutedeni
GGGGGCGCAGGAGATGGTATGGGGGGGAATGGACAGCGTGCGGAGAGAGAGAGAGAGGGGAGGGAGGGAGGGAGGGCAGAAGGAAGGTAGGGAGGGAGGGAAGGAGAGTGGGGAAGACAGACTAAACAAAGAGGAGGCTTTGGGGTTCGATGGGGGGTGAGGAGAGTGTTGGTGACACCCCGTTTTAGTGCTCCAGAGAGGAGCAGGGCTAGCACACCCCTTACCCAGAAGCTCCACAACTGCCAGGCTCTGCCGCTGACACAGCCATGACGCCTCTCACTTGGATGAGTGCCGTAGCCCTTCTGCTCTGCCTGGTCTCCTCAAGAGGCGCGGACATCCGCAGGTGAGTGGCAGATGCAGCAGAAATCTCTACCTGGAAGACTTCTGCATGTATGGTTCTTCAAGGCTGGGGGAGCTATTGACCTCTTGAGGTTGCTGGACTGATCGTCTGTACTTAGCCCTCTACATGTTCACGCCTTTATAGAGTGAATGTCGTCTCTCGTCTTGTTGTATCATATCATCAGATGAAGCGTTGGGTCAGATGGCTACAGGTTCTGGTTGATACCTACAGGGGGTTCTGGTGCTCTAACTGTCAAGGAGGGAGCATGCAGTTTTGCAAATGAAGGCAGTTTCATCGAATAGTTTCTCTAAACCAGTGAAAGTTAACGATGAAAAGACAGATGTTTGCCTAAATTTGACATGCTTGGTAAATTGCGAAATGGCGCGATGTTGTAAAGGCGGCCGAATTTCCTGCACATGACTGAGAGTCAGAGGAGCCTGTGGGTTTTTTAAGCAGGACAGTTGGGTGTGGGGCGCTCCCCCCTTTCCCACTGCCCGTGTCCTCACGGCTGATCCGCGAGACGCCTTGCTAAATGTGGCCGGGCAGCTGTCAGGACAGTCAGCGTTCTGCTCCTCTTGGCTATTCTGGTGCAGTACAAACACGTCTCAGCGCCCGTCTACACCCCCTGCCCCACACAGACCGCGCAGCCAGGTCCCCGACGGGCCCCCGGCTCATTTTCGGAAGTGCTGACAGAATGCGAAACATCTGGGACACCCGGAGTTTAGCAGCGTATCGGTTAGGGAGTTCCCGGGACACAGAGTTGTACCTGCATTCCAGGGCCGAATTCCATGGGACAGTCTATATTATCTCAGACTATTCAGTGTCTCGTTAATGCAGTAGAGAAATAAAAGGGGAACTTTTATTATCACTAATATAAAAGTCAATAGAATTTGTTGCATTCATTGGATTTTTTTGATTGGCACTGTCGATGCACACACTTACCCAGTTTCAGTTTTTTTAATCAAACTGTGCATGGCAACTTAAGTTACACTCCAAAGTCCCTGTTATTTAAAGGGAAGGTGAGCCAAGTCAGACCTAATTACTGTAACATTCTGGTGAGTCTGGTCAATGGAGTGGGAGGAGTTTGGGGAAAACGCCACCCCTTAACCAGCTGATATTCTGTACTTCCTTGGGAGTCATGATTTCCAACTGTGTCCTTTGTTTATTTTTTCTAGTGTTTCCCATTAGAGCCACATTAGTGATTCATATTATTATTATTCTAGAGCCTGCTACTGTTTGCCGGCTATTATATATACTGCATATATACAGCCTGAAACCTACTTTGTTTTTCCTGATTTCCTTAGTTCTGTCACCAAAATGGCTGCGTGTTATTATATCTTAAACTGGAGCACAGTGTCCCTGCAGACACTCTGCATTATACTATGTTGTTATACACAGCTACATGTTTGTATATTTTTGAGTGTCATCTGTTGCCCTTACTGATGTAATGCACATGGTCTTGTCACCCACCCTCGAGTTACTTCATGGGAGATTGTCCAGTAAACAAGTGAGTGCTAATTTCTTTAGCCAGGTAATGGAGAGCAGGGCACCTGGGGGAACCAGGGGAAACCATGGCAGTCAGGGAGGGAAGCAGAACACAGCCTGACCCCGAGGCTGCAGCCAACGATGTCAGCTGCTCAACCATCCTCCTGGTCATCTGGATCCAGGAACCAGAAATAATTATCACATTTACTTATTTTTTCTTAGAATTCACCTGGTCATCAAACTATTCAATACACAGCACTATATGTAATGCGACTGCCCTTCTGCCAGGAAAGCTAGATTCAAAGCCAAACACCTGAATTAAGCAGCTGCTAAACACGGCTGAATGTGTTTCTCATTTTGTAGCCTTCTCCTTCGCCCATTCAGGCAGAATAGGCAGGTCTCAGCGGCTGCCCAGCCAGGCTTGTGTCGCTACGGCTGGAGACTGGATTGCTGCTATGGCTGGAAGAAGAACAGCAAAGGGTACTGTGAAGGTGAGCGGCTAACACTAAGCCTCCGGTTCATTTCAATATGGAATTAGACAGGAAGTGGATCCTTCATTCTACAAGGATACAGCGTTACACACAGGCCTGTCCGACGAGAATTGCATTTGATTATTTAAAATGCATGCGCAACATGCAGTTTTATGAGAGAATGCATAAATGTTTAATATACAGTGGCCAGTAAGTACAAAACACAACAGCAAAAACAAAACCACAACAACATTTCTGAAAACACAACAGCAAAAATGAAAACACAATGGCGTTAACTCAAAAATGGAAAGAGTAGGTCCTTAATCACATGCTTCTTTCTGATTGGACACAGGGTATAACTATCACAAGAGAGCAGCAGATTATTGTGCAATTGCCTACCTCCACCTTCTGTTGCCATCTTTGTGCATTTGTTTTGCTGTGTTCATTTTGGAAGTCGGAAATTTCAAATGGAATGCCACCTAAAGTTGGAGTTCTGACTCCGAAGGTTCAGAGAAACTGCTGCAGAGAAATGCCAACCTCAGAATTCAAGATGGCTAACTTTAACGCTCCTACCTACCCTGTATCGAATCAAAAATGAGCATGTTCAATGAGGTCCCTTCCTTTCTGTTTTCAGTTAGTTGTTGTTTTTGTTAGTGTCCTCATGTTTTAGTTCTTACTGTTTTGTTTTTGCTTTTGAGTTTTTCTTAATGTTGTTGTGTTTTAGTTCTTGGCGTTGTGTTTTTCTCTTATGGGCCACCATATTTGGAGTTAGATGAGCAGTCATGTCAATCAATCACACTTTCACTGTGCAGTAAGTTATAGATACATTATCCGTACATTATGGATATTAATTGTGCAAGAAATCATGATGTCTGATTCAAGGAATTCTAACAGAGGAAATACCATTTCACTCCATGGGGTAGGTAAATTCATTCAGGTCAGGATTAGCCCTTCTGTATTCTCTACTTCCGTTTACATGTCACCAGCCCAGTGTGAACACGGATGCAAGCATGGAGAATGTGTGGGGCCCAACAAATGCAAGTGTTTCCCAGGATACACTGGAAAAACCTGCAGCCAAGGTCAGTGGCCTTAATGACTTGCCATTCTATGCTGTCAGGACATCTTCATCAAGCTTAAGCTTCCTGCCATTAAGTCAGCAGGTAGTCACGCCACATTTGCAGCCCTATAACCGTTTCTGCACACCTGCATGCCCAGGTTATCATACTTATGTCTGCACCACCACAACAAAGTCACAGATTGCAGCAATCAGCGCAGCTTAAAATTATACGAAGGTAGCCACTCGCCAGGAAGGAGAATGCGAGGGAATGAGTGTGCTGTTCTTTGCAGATCTGAACGAGTGCGGCCTGAAGCCACGCCCGTGCAAGCACCGCTGCATGAACACCCACGGCAGCTACATGTGCTACTGCCTGAATGGGTACATGCTCATGGCGGATGGCTCCTGTGCCGGTACGTACACCCTCAGTAGTGCCGCCGGTGCCTTTGTAAATGCCTCTTTACTGCCTGAATGGGTACATGCTCATGGCGGATGGCTCCTGTGCCGGTACGTACACCCTCAGTAGTGCCGCCGGTGCCTTTGTAAATGCCTCTTTACTGCCTGAATGGGTACATGCTCATGGCGGATGGCTCCTGTGCCGGTACGTACACCCTCAGTAGTGCTGCCGGTGCCTTTGTAAATGCCTCTTTACTGCCTGAATTGGTACATGCTCATGGCGGATGGCTCCTGTACTGGTATGTACACCTTCAGTAGCGCCACCGGTGTCTTTGTAAATTCCTCCTTCCTGTCTTTTGATGCCAGAATTCTAACAGCATGCATACATTGAAAGGTTCATTGGACTTTACACCCTGATTTCTTCTGGAAGCATGTCTTTCATTGCATATGAAGGTTTCTGTATAAAGACAAAGTGTTATACTTTTGCAATGCTGCGTTGTCATCACAAGGTGGCATCATGGATTGACCAATATGTTGCAGATTTGAGTCGGGGGGGGGGGGGTTGGGGCGGGGGTGGAGGAGTACCCTTGACTTCAAAGTGAATTGAATTCCTTACAAACATTTTACCAACACAACAGCTGATATATCACTCATTCTTTGATGGTGCTGCGGCTGTCATCCTAGACTCCAGGACGTGCTCGCTGGCTAACTGCCAGTACGGCTGTGAGGAGGTTCAAGGGCAGACCCGCTGCCTCTGCCCCTCGTTGGGCCTGCAGTTGGCCTCAGACCAGAGAACCTGTGTTGGTAAGTACTTTGGGTTCCTAGGCTCCCACACCACGTTAGTGTTTAACCTCAGCAGGACAGCAACTCTTCCCTAATCTGTTAATTCACATCAAAATATGCACTTTCACAGATGACCTAGTCCTGTCAATCTATCTTCCATAATCATTTATCTAGTACAAGATTGCAATGAGTCTAAAATCATCCCAGCAAGTACTGGGACAAAACACACTGAATGGGATGTCAGGCCATCATAGGGCACAAGCACATTTAGGGAAATTTAGAGATGCCCTTTTACCTAATGAGATGTTTTTGGACAGCTGGAGGAGCCCAGAGTACCCAGAGGAAACCTGAACAATACCTGGAGAACATGCCAGCTCCGAGCTCCTAACCCTGGATTAGAGAGACAAACAAGCTGCCTACTGAGGCAATAGATATATGGGTCAAAACTACTGCAGATGTTCTCAGGAAACTCTGTGCTATGAATGTTCATCCATACAAGTCATGGTGAACAGTTGTATATTTTTAATGGACATTTTACAATCTGATAAGCAGCTGTGCAGAGAAAAGTCTGCCATTTCCCTCCTTCTATTTTAACAAACCCTCCATCTACATCCTACAGACATTGATGAGTGCACTTCCATGAAGAATCCCTGCCCTTACAACAGAAGGTGTGTTAACACCTTCGGCAGTTACTTCTGCAAGTGCCAGATCGGATTTGATCTGAAGTACGTCAACGGCAAATATGACTGCTCAGGTGAGCTACTCTGTATGGCTATGGACTGTTTTAAAGCAAGGAAATTCAGCCAATGGGTTTAAATCTTGATTTAATGTAGTGTTTAGGAACGACTGCTAAAGAGCAAAGATTGCTGAAGAGCAAATTTCAAAAACTCACTCAGTCCATTGCCGGTATGTTGGAAGTGAGACAGCCAATGACTTCCTCATCATCCAACCATCCGTCCATCCATTTTCTGAATCTGCTTGTCCTTTACAGGGGGTCTAGAGCCTACCCACAGAAATTATACTTTCTTATGAACTTATCCCACCCATGTAACCCACGGACTGAGTGAGCTTTATAAATCTGCTCCCCATTTGGACACAGAGATCTGCCGCCTCATACGCGGCTCTGCAGAGCGACCGCCTCATTTCGCCGGTGATGACTTGCAGCCCTTTGTGTGCCGCCGTTTCAGACATCGACGAATGTGGCGACGGCAGCCACAGGTGCAGCCCGCACGCCAGCTGCTTGAACACGCAGGGCTCCTACAGGTGCAAGTGCAGAACGGGATTCAGGGGCAACGGCACTGAGTGCACAGGTGAGACAGGAAGCCGGTGCAGAAGAGGAAAGCGCTTGGACGGTCACTGCATGGCGGCTATTCAGAAATGGGTCGGAAGCAGTGGAGCTTTCAAACTACTTTAGAATTTCAACATGACTCAGATTCTGGCAGGGTGCCAGGCTTTGCACCTCTCCTTTGCAGGTTTTCTGAGAAATTTCCTCTCAGTAAAGACGCCTTCTACTTTTTTTTAGCAAAGCCATTCTTTCAGCATTCACGGGATGGGGACAGGGGCAGTGCAGATGAATTCCTCAATGGTGAGACTACGGAATGTGTGCTTCTGTGCAGCCCCTTGGCGTCCCTGCATCACCCCCAGTGCAAAGACACCATGCTCCCTGTCACCCGCAGCCAGTCCTCTGCCAGAGTTTTAAATGCACACATGTGCCTGTATGCAATACACTGATCTAAATAGCTGTTCTAGCTTTGCTGATGTGACACGTTCATCCAGGCATGGGACATGTATAATTGTATTTAATATGACACTCTGATACTTGGTGTGCGTGTGTGTGTGTTTATATATTATACTGCAAATTAACTGAATGTTTAGCTTCAGTGGTACCGAAACTTACTGCTACCTGCAGCACTAATGTTCTCACCATATGCCTGTATATTTCTGTATAATAATAATAATAATAATAATTCCCGTTGTTAGTAATCCTCTGGGTCATATTCAAGCCTTCCAATGGCACGTTCTTTGTTGTGATGATTGAGTCAACCCACCTTTGCTTTTAACTTGTCTAGGGATTTTGGAAAAGTAAAAGGGCGTACAATGTGAATTTACCTTTCAGATAAATGATATTTATAAATCTACATATGAAAACATGTCAGATGCAAATGGCCAGTATGTCTTGGGTTAAGGAGAAGCTGTTTTCAGGACAGTTTGTAATAAAGACGCACCATATATGAAAAGTGTTGCATGCCCAAACCTGCAGCTATTCCGGACGTGCTGGCAAAGGCAGCACGCAGCGAGCTGGACAGCGAGCAGAAGAGGAACCTGATCCCCGAACCTGCGGTGACCTCGCACCCAAAGGCTCACCTCCAGCCTTTTGACTATGACGGGGACGTGTACATTGGAAATCTTGGCGTGACCGAACCAAACGGCCGGTTGCCTGAGGTGAAGGAGCGAGAGGAGGAGGAGGAGCAGGAGGAGCAGGAGGAGGAGCAGGAGGAACAGGAAGCACCAGTCAGTCCCCGGGGAGACGTCTTCTGTGAGTCTCCTTTCTGTTTCTATTGCTGTGTCCCTTGCTATCCCTACCAGTTAGTTCCCTTATTCCTCTTAACGAGCCTGACAAGATAATGATGCTGAGCACATTTGACCACTTGGAATCAGACATGCACAGACATGTGCAGATGCAGTTTGTCTTCTGTCTCTTCCCATGAGATCTGATGAAAGGCTTTGACTGGATTCTGTCTTCGCTGCCTTCATTGGTTCCTTAATATGTTCTATAATTGAGGCATTTCTATTGGCATTCCAGCCACCGAAACAACTTCACACTGTTCAGCTCCATCTGAACAGTGTGGTGCTGAGGCATCACCCACTGAGGTGGTTTGTCATGTGGTGGTGTTTTTTTACATTCTTCCAGTAGAACATTTGTGTGGTCAGGCACTGTTGTTGGACGAGAAGGACTGGCTTGCAATCTCCGCTCTAATTCATCTCAAAGGTGTTCTATCGGCTTAAGGTCAGGGCTCTGTGCAGGCCAGTTAAGTTCCTACACACCAAACTCACTCGTTCATGTCTTTATAGACCTTGTTTTGTGCACTGGCGCACAGTCATGTTGGAACAGAAAGGGGCCATCCCCAAACTGTTCCCATAAAGATGGGAGCATGAAATTGTCTAAAATGGCTTTGTATGCTGAAGAATTAAGAGTTCCTTTCACTGGAACTAAGGGGCCAAGCCCAACCCCTGAAAAACAACCCCACACCATAATCCCCCCTCCACCAAACTTGGCACAATGCATTCAGACAAGAACCGTTCTCCTGGCAACCGCCAAACCCAGACTTGTCCATCGGATTGCCAGACAAGGAACCGCGATTGATTACTCCAGAGGACACATCTCCACTGCTCTAGAGTCCAGTGGTGGTGTGCTTTAAACTACTTCGCATTGCACTTGGTGATGTAAGGCTTGGATACAGCTTCTCGGCCATGGAATCCCATTCCATGAAGCTCTCTATGAACTGTTCTTTAGCTAATCTGAAGGCTACATGAAGTTTGGAGGACTGTAGCTTTTGACTCTGCAGAAAGTTGGCGACTTCTGCACACTGCCCGCCTCAGCACGCACTGTCCCAGTTCTGTGGCCTACCACTTTGTGGATGAATTGGTGTTGTTCTCAATTGCTTCCACTTTGTTATAATACCACTAACAGTTGACTGATTTCTGACCGAAATTACACAAATGTACTTATTGTACAAGTGGCATACGCTTGAATACACTGAGCTCCTGAGAGTGACCCATTCTTTCACAAATGTTTGTAGAAGCAGTCTGCATGCCTAGGTACTTGATTTTATACAGCTGTGGCCATGGAAATGATTGGAGACCCCCTGAATAATTTGGACAGGTGTCCCAATACTTTTGACAAGATGCTGTATATATACACAGTGTGCATATATATTGTGTGCAAAAGATATAGTATAATAGTCGCATATTTTCACTTAGTGGTCACCAAAATTTTTAATAGTCAGAAGACAAACTTTGCTTTTTCACAGGATCCAGAGATTTTTGTTTTGAAATAGACTTTTACTGTCCAAATGTAAATGTTATTAAATATTGTACTAATGCTCTTATTTGGGCTTTTTGGAATTAGGCATGAAATTATATACATATGTTAACATTTTCAAATTCTGTTCTATGCATAGAAATGACACCTTTATATACCTTACTTGTGAAATTTTATTGTTCGTCACTCAGTTTTCATAGTTTGTTCATCTTCCTAAATTGAAAGGAAAAAATCATCCACTTTCCCTCTGAAGTCACTCTGCAGGGAGTCTGCCAGTCCTTCTAAAAGTACATTTGGTGCAGCAAAGCTGATGGAACGCTAAAAGAGTAGCTTCTTTCAGCTTCCAAAATAACGCAGATGCAAGTTTCAGAAAAGACCTTGTAAAGTAACCTGACGATGTCTACATACAGTAAGAGGAAAAATGACATGATCACAATTAGATTTTTCGTCATTACAATTCTCTTACTGTCTTGTTTCAAAATGATAATAAAATGTATTAAGTAAAAAAAAATACTCCACTGTTTTCCTGTGACAATTTCAAGAAATACAGCAGTCTAGCAAATCAGCATATAAAATACGGTGATCCATTTTATCAATAAATACTAATTTGTCAGATGGGCCAGGAGGAAGGAGTAGGCGGTACTATCACTTCCCACCTCCAATCTGGGAGCTCCCTGCCTATGGATTGGTGGATGCGCTACAAATTCAACATGTATTTTGTAAAGTCTAAATGCAATAGTATTTCAACCAAACCTCAAGATATTGTTGAATTTTAGCGAAATTACTCTGATAAATAATCTAAGTAGCTATATATCGAGGGATCTCAGCTCTCTGACTTGGCTGCCTGCACTGACATCCAGATGTTCCACTCTGAAGAAGCCAGTGAAGCCAGGCTTCTCTCCAGCTTCTCCAGGACCAACAAGAGGGGACAGGCCTCCAACTGTCCATCGGGGAGGAATTCCCCTAAGTGCCTTGTGAGCACCTGGGGACACGGTCTTCCCATCCCCAGGGAAAAGAGTGAGGAAAGACAGCGATTTGGGGCCTTTCATTAGCATTCCCTGGAACAGATGTTAAGCAGACAGACGCAGATCCCTCAGAGGGGAACGTCTGTCATTAGACTGCAATCTGCTGCTGCCGGAGCCTCCATTAGCCACACCCTGGTCCATCTGGTTGTTAAGTGCTTTGTACAGGTCGGCAGGTTTCTCAAAAGAGGCAGGCAGCCTGTTTTCACCTTCAAGGCAGCATGCTAACAGACATATAGTAGCTATAGTGAGTGCACATTGCTAAAAGGAGAAAAGGTGCTCCCTAGTTAAGCTCCATAAACACACAGCCTTTATAAGAATCATACCTCCTCATTACAACCACATTTTTTAAATATTCATTTGCATGCACTAAAATTTAAGCAAAGCTCTGTCCACATATAATTAAAGGAATGCATATGCTTTGATATATTTTGTAACTTAATAACATGAGTATGTAATATCTAAAAGCATTGGTTGATGGCTGTTAAGGTCGCATTAATGTATGTGGCCATATGCTGAGGTCTCATGTCTTTGAGCTTAATTATTCAAAGGAAACAGGAGCCGTCTTGGGCTAATCGTTGCTGGGCCAGAGTTCATTATCAATCTGTGTGTCCACTGTGGCCCATGTATCATTGCATAGGTCAAGTAACATGTAACAGCTACCTTTTTTTAATTTTCCCCCATAACAGTTCCTGTGTTTGGCCCACAGTCGGAGGTGAAGGAGATTACCGTGGTTCCTGGAAAGGAAGGTAATGCAATTTCTTCTTTATTTACGCAATTTCACTTTTGAATTGCTGCGAATTGGCTCACACTTGCTTTCCTGTATTTCAGAGGCCATCATGGACTGTGACTTTGACCAGGGAACATGTGAATGGATACAGGACAAGAAAGACAGCTTTGATTGGAATGTGGCCTACCGTGATAAAGGTAACATTTAAAGCATACTGTAGTGGAGCTTTAGGAAACTTGTTTCTTGTGAAGGCCATATCTCCACTAGGGGGCACTCCAATGTGGCTCACACAAATTTCCGGCTGTGATTGTCACTTCTGTCTTGTAGGAACAATGTATGACATGGCCCCGAGGGGGCGCCCTACAGGAGTACTTGTAATAATATGCCTCCGTCTACCCCAGGCCCTGGATACTACATGGCTGCCAGTAGCCTCCTGGGGGAGAGGAAAGGCACAGCGCGGCTGAAGTTGCTGCTCGGTGATGTCACGTGGAGAGCCGCCGTATGCCTGGCCTTTAATTACCGCCTGGTGGGCGAGCAGGTGGGCGCACTGCGTGTGCTGCTGGACCGCTACAGTGACCCCATGTGGGAGCAGTGGCGCAGCCGCGACCTGGCTTGGCAGACGGAGCTTCTCACCGTCACCTGGGAGGGCGAGCCCCCTGAGTCGGTAGGAAGCAGCACATTACAGCAATGCCACACGGCATCTCCACAAGCATCACTCTCATTAAGGGCCACTATATTTACTGTGTTACATACACAGATAAACTAAAAATGCATGGGCTGTGCATTGTCCCCCAACATCCACTGATCAAAGCACACTTTGGAGAAAATGCTTGTCTTCGTTTTAGAGCTATTAACCCATTTGTGTGTTGCCCCGTTGCATTATATGGATACAAGTGAACATTTAAAAAAAAAGGCATTAATTAATTTGCTGTGTGTTTTCAGGATGTGTCCATGTTTTCTGTATTTGCAGCGTATTTGGACCCCTCAGGACTGCTATGACTTTGAATACATTGGGTGGTTTTCTAGTGCTACTTCTGTTCTAATTTGACACTACTGGCTTGACTTGACATGGTGTCACTGCTGGCTTATCACTGTCCTTCTGCTGCGTCTAGATCATCTTCGAGGCTGAGCAGGGCAATGGCATCGGCGGCGAGATCGGACTGGACCACGTGACGCTCACGCCGGGGTCCTGCGAGGAACACGACTCTGTTATCTTTTAAGCAGCCCGTCTTGTGACACCTACAGGCACTGCCACTCATAGTATGTACACACACACATAAACACACGCACAGACACACATGCACGCATAAATGCAGATACACACAAACATAGATACACACAGTTCTACAAGCATCAATTAATTCTTGTAATTTTCTAGTTTAAATGGCACTGAGACTTCAGCTCCTGGTGGGAGGCCCAGGACAATGGGCCATATCTCAGTGTTTATGAGTTTTCCACTGTACACACTCACAGGACCGATTCCGATCCTGTTCCAGCTGCTGATGGCAGGAGTGTATCATTAGCTGGAAAAGGGCATTTTAGTGACTCTCTTTTACCTTATCACCCATTAAGGGGTGAGACATCTGTAAAGTACACCTACCCAACACTAAAGGCAAAATATCCAAAGATTATTCATTTGATAATGTTTAAATGGTGTTTAACTGCATTAAAGACATGCGATAAGCTAGGACATTAAATGCCTTTAGCAACAACCATCCTGATTTGGTGTAATGAAATTCTGTCATGTAGAGTACTATGTTCAGCTCCTGTAGCACATTAAGTGTAAGAACAGAAAAATTAACACTAGATTTATCCTAGCTGCTTTTGAAGGGTTTTTAAAAGTTATGTTCAATATGTTTGTTTTATTGTATTAATATTATAACAATGCGGCAGTTGTAAAGTTCACTTTCATACTGAATTACAATAAATGCTTTTGTTTTTATAAATGTTTCAGTCTTGCTCCCTTTTCCCCTGTCTTTCTTAATGTCAGCAGACTCGGGAAGATTCTGTGTGTCATTCTGACAATCCACTTAAACACTTTGTGCAGAAGGGCATTTCGTCTGACAGATGCAGTCTTTGTCATGCTGTAGTTTATTCCAGTGTTTAAAATGTGCCTTTTTCAGTTAAGGAAAATGCATATGAGGGTAAAATGGTGTGAGAGGGGGGCTACAGCCTTTA
>JAODKL010000036.1:24003808-24017383 GCA_026780765.1 Petrocephalus schoutedeni
GGGGGGGCTGAGTGGGTGCAGGTAGAAAAACTCCACCTCTGAAGGACACAGGGCTGGAAGGACCAGCGGGAGCATTACTGCCGCATACCAGCCATTTTAATTCCCTCACTGGAGAAAATAATAACATTCCATAAAATACAGCTGGTGTCCGATTCCTCCATGTCCCCGAAGACAATGATGTCAAGCCGACGGAGAAGATATGTAGTGAGTTTGACTGTTAGGGCTAGCAGGTAGTCAGCAGTAAGCCCTGCCAGTAAGGACACAGGTTGGCTACCTGAAGGTCTCTGGCTCATGTCTCACAGTCCTCTGCTGCATCTGCAGCTGGTTCCCCTGAATAATGCAAGCAGGTGAAATGCAAATGGTCCGCTTTCCTAGCAACATTCAAAATACAAGTTAATTCCAGGCCATAGTCACGATATGAAAGTTTCCTGTCCAGCCATGTGGCCTTTAACCTCAGCAGCAGATACGGTGGAAGGAATTGCACCTGTCCAGAAATCGCACAGACTGACTGCCCTAGTCTGGCCTGAGCATGTTTCGGTGGCAGAGGGATGGTTGTGGATTCAGTAACAACCGTGTGCCCATCTTTGTCAGGTTTCGCTCCTCAGGTGAGCCTTTGCCTACAGACCACTGATCCGGTCCCAGTGAGCGGCCACATATCGACAATCCTGCTAAGGAGGCAGCCTGCGAAGCTCCTGTCTGCGAGCATGTCGCCACTGATGGGCAGCCACATTCAAGCAAATCCTTCCCCAAGCACTATAAAGACCCAGATTTATTCACTAAGTGCTGCAGAATATCACCCAGCCGAGACCATAAACCAAACACGTCCACTTAAAATCCATCGCAGGGAAATGATTTGTAATTACGATGTAAACGACTGATCACACAGGACATCCTCAATTAAATATCAGATCAATAAATCAATGCTAGTCATAAATTGTTGTCATTCAAGAAAGCTGCATTGAATTAAATGAGCACATTCCTTATTCATTTAAAAATGAAAAAAAGTAAGATTATTGGCAAGCCATGCTTGACTGCATCCTGTGCTGCTTTTGTTACTTCATCACAGCAGTCACTAGTAGGTTAGACGGCGTCTGTTTACGATGCCGTCAGCACCCCCAGCTTCGCCCTCTTTCCCAGCCTCACCAGTACCTTTTTTTTCTTGGCTCTGCTCTTGGTTGTCCTCTGATGTGGTTTCCATGGCTGTAGTTTCCAGTGAAACGCTCCTCTTTTACAAAGACACCTTTCTCTCTCACACACACACTGTGTTCTCTCTCCTTTCTCCCCCGGCTCGCTTCCTCTCCTGCTCTCTCTCTTTTGCTCTCTCCCACTCTCCCTCTCTCTCTCACACACGCACGCACACACATACGCACACGCTGATTGAGGAACACGCAGATAGCATTTATCGCAACCCTTTCTATCTGATGTTCTCGGATTTGGAGGCTCTTGAAGCACTACCGCCCCCTATACATTACTGCAAGCCCACTCCAACTTTGGCATATTTTTTTCCCCACCTCCATTTTCATGACTCGCTGTAGTTGGGGACAGGATCCCTCCCCCTCATCCCCTTTGTGAAAAGGTGCCCTGCAATTTGGGGACACCGTCCACTCTCAGTCTCTCACAGGGGGACAACTGCAAGTTGCCACTGAAGAATGACCGTATTACATCACGAGAGGCAGTGTGCATAAAGGAGAAGAGGACCCCCGCACCAAAGCTGGGGCACTGTTTGCATAAAAGGCCACTATGTACTGAAGGAGAATACATGTCAGCACACAATGGCTGGCCCCCCTCCTTCCCAGCGAATCGCGTTGGAGGAGGGAGGCCGCTGGTGGGGTCCCCTCTCTCCTGATTGGCACCATATGCCGCCCGCTGCCATACCATTCATTAGCTGTCCCCGGCTACCGTCTGCCTCTGGCTGGTAGCTTCCCTCGGCGAGGATAAGAAGGTGGGAGATCTCGGCGTTCAGCAAAGGGCTGGTCGGTGAATAAAGGAAAACGCACACAAAAAAAACAAAGAAACGGAGACCCTCACTACATGCTAATGTGCTAATGAAGGTCTGTTTTGGGGGGGAAGGGGGGGCGGTATTGACATGGGGGCTTTTCACAGATAGGAAACAACAGAGAGGAAAAAACCCACTGGAGGAGCAGGAAGGGTGGGAGGGAATGTGCACGGGGACCAGTGGCAGCAGGAACATTCCTCTGCACAGAGCTGCACCATCTGTAAGGCGAGTTTGATCCTTCATTTTTATGCGCATGGGTAACATTATGGTAGCGTTCATGAAAATATTCATATGTTCTACACAGGTTCCCACTCATTCCCAGACTTACATCTTCAGAGTGTGGCAAACAGTGATTTGGCTAATGGGTAAAGGGCACCGGTACCTTAATGTACCAGGATATTTCTGTAGTCAGACAAAATGAGTATTCAAACTGCCAATGACCACATAGACACCCAATGTAATGCATCTGTGATATTTAATCTTCCCTTCATTGGGAATTTTCTTAATTTTTACAGGTTCATATTGATAAAGCCAGTATTGCAAGTGCCTAACCTTTAAAAAAAGTAATGCAATACTTGCAACTATGGTTGCAACTCTAAATACTTATGTCATTATTTGGTTCTGAGAGCCCCGTCATAAGCTGATTTTTGACGTGAGCCGAAAATAATGCCTTAAAAATGCCTGAGAAGGGCTAATAAATAGACACAGCCATTTCCATTGACGTAAATGCACCTTTAATTCATTATAAAAGTCAGTGTTCACTTTGCAATCTTAAAAGTCAATGTTCACCTAGTATTCAGATAAACGAAATAGAAATTCCTGTAATAAAAGTGACTGCATTAAATATTTCGTACTAAAATAAATTACATAATTTACGTAAGTTTCGTCAAACCCCTCTAGTCATCTGCTATCGTGTATGATAAAGTAAATGGACCATGTTAATTTGTTCATTATTTTATGTTCATTATTTATTTAAAATCATCAAAACTACTACAGACAAGCGACGTAAAGTCGGGTTTTAAATAATGTATACCGGGTACTACTGTACTTGGAAATGAAATCGATAAATAAATCTGATAATAAAATGGGTTAAACCTAGTGGGGATTCTCCCAGAACTGTACAAATCCACACCTGCTCTCCACTGACACTGATATTTCAAGATAAAGTCCGTGTTGTTTTTTATGGAAAAGAAAAGAAAAAAAACATCCAAAAAATAAGTTATGAAGGAGCACCTATGGCAAGAATGGCCATATCTATGTTAATCCCCCATCACTATTCTGATTAACGCAAAAACCTAGCCTTATATCTCCTGCAGGACCTGGAAAGAAGGCAGAATACACACTTTCATCTCCTGCACATCGAGATGTGAAGAATATGGAAATATTACCCTATTATAAAACCGGCATCAGAGTCTTGTGGCTGGAGCGGGCGAGGTTTAGGTGGGGCATTTGAGAACCAGCCAGCATGGTCGTTTGATTATAGATTATGGATCAAAAACATCCACAATCCACTGGTGTGGCAAGCAGAAGAGACTGCATGAAGTTTACACAACTTTCCTTTGCGAGCTGTTATTCCTGCAGGTGGGAATGGCTGCCTCCGACCTTCCAGGCATTGCTGGTACCATCAAGGAAGAAACGGGGGAAGAAACAAGGGAGTTTGGCCATAAGTGAGTCAGCTTAACCTGACAGATACACATCCTCAGCAGGACTCCTGGCAAGTCCTTAATGCTCACAACACGGGAAGTAATCCAGTTATCTTCTACATGGACACAGCTCACTGGACACTGAAGGAGTACATTGTCAGTCATGCTTTCATATTTTCCTTTTTTCCCTGAGAAATGACCTGCATCATTTTGTGCTTTATTTTGCCTAGTCAAAACATATAATGTCTAACTTGTGATTATTTTCTCTAAAGAGCTTGTTAAGTTTACAGAAGTGAGTGTCCTGATATTTCTGACTGAGCAGAAGAGAGTGTTCTGATTCTTCTGACTGGACAGAAGAGAGTGTCCTGATACTTCTGACTGGACAGAAGAGAGTGTCCTCATGCTTCTGACTGGACAGAAGAGAGTGTTCTGATTCTTCTGACTGGACAGAAGAGAGTGTCCTCATGCTTCTGACTGGACAGAAGAGAGTGTTCTGATTCTTCTGACTGGACAGAAGAGAGTGTCCTGATACTTCGGACTGGACAGAGGGGAGTGCTGCTGGATCCATAGAGATGGTTGCTGGTCTTCATGGCTGAGCGAGCAGTCAGCATCAATTCAGGCCAAAGATCTGAATGAAATGAGTGACCCACATTCTGCATTCCTCCCCTCTGATTGTGGGCTTCCTCTGTGAAATATTAGGGAATTATCTTACACTGGATGCTCCAAGTCCTCCATGCTTCTGTCTGTGTACTATCTGCGAATCGCATTCCCCGCGTTGTTTGATGCATGTTAAAAAGAGCCAAATGTCAGCCTATGGGCCAGCTGTATGTCTGTCTCGTGACATCATGTCTAACTTACTTAACTGTTCACACCAAGTATAAATGACTCAGCTTAAAAGACAAGGGACTGACACACTGAAACTGAGGCTAGGCATCCTGCATTATGTCTAAGATGCAATCTTCCTAATGTTGTATAACCTCTGCCTGCACCCATGCATAATCCATTTATGTGACAGAAGTTCCAAATACTTGCGGTATAAATATTTTAAAAATCTGTATAATACATCTGTCATAGACAGAGTTTAAACCACATATACACGTCATATATAGTAATTTTCCCTTGACTTACTCTTTGAAAACCAATCATCTCTTTGACATTCTGTATTTTTCCACATAGCCGCTTTGTACTAAAACACTAAGAACTGGTTTTTACCTTTACTGTAGATGGAGGAGTAGAAGATTTGTGGAAAGATTGAATAAGTGGTGTAGCCAGTAACTCATTGCTTCCATTTAAGACTAGGTCTTCCGCAAAGATCCCAAGAGGCCCGCATCAACATTGTAATTGTAATCTTTTCTGACTGATGAACAGACATGACACAGTGACTTTGGAGCATGACTGATTTAATGAGAATGTTTTATGTACAATATATTCCACATCTAGGGTTAGATGATGAGTTGCAGCTATCACAACCCAAATGACTGCGGTGGTTGGCGCGCCATTCTGGGTTATTCCCTGCCTTACACCCATACGTCACTGGGAAAGACTCTAGACCTAGGGTCCACAATCCTGAATAGGAAAAGTGGGTGCAGATACTGGATGGGTAACCCAAATGTAATAACCAAAGTAAGGGATTACCAAGGAAAATATAACCAGAAAACAAATGTGGCGCTAATATCTTTGGTCTGAATTAGTGAAACAATCAGATGGGAGGAGACTATGGGTCGTAGGTCTGGTGTGAAACTGGCATATGGTCAACATATGGTCACCATTACTGCAAGAAGACATTATTTAACTTAGATTTTTTCACAAGTAACGTGCTCGACATAAACATTTTCTTTACAATAGCAGTCATTTGTCTTACTGTAGGTGATGTCACCACTTTAAATCCTAATATATTAGCCCTCCAACCAAACATTTCAAACACTGCCAATGTCATTTGACTTCCAAATTAGCTCACAGAGAGAATAACATCGCGTGCAGGTTCAACCAGAGGAACAGGAGGTGTCATGTAAGTTACATCTTATCATATACGTTAGCTGTATGATATAACCTAAAGCAAAAGCTTGAGAACTGTTGATAGCGAAAAATCTGTGTTCAGGAGTACAGGGTCCAGGATGCAGCTGCCAACACAGAGTGTCAGCATCCTTCCCCTATCCCCACAGCGACCAAAACATCATCTTTCAAAATTGAGATATTACACAGTCCTCACATTTACCAAAGGTTGTGACCTGAGATAATATGTATCAAGAGCACAGAGGCTGCAGTTATCTGTAATTTTCACAAGATCAGCAGTATGCTTTCAACTGTAGTGTCAAAAATGTATCCATCAATCCATCATCAATAAGAACTCATCAAATTAAGGTCAAGGCAATCCTGAGCTTCTCATTCCTCTTCAGATAACATCTAAATTTACAACTTCTATTTCTCAAGTATGTACAAACTAGTCACCAGCAAATTCACTGCATTTTCCCACCAATTAAATGAATGTCATTATTCATATTTTTTAATTTTATTTTTTGTCCAAAAAAAACAATAGTTGCACAAAGTCATTCACAGGTTTAGCCTTTGACTGTCACCTTTAGACAAGACAATGGTCTTGAAGGTTGTCAAGCTTGCTCTTGTGTGGAGAGCAAAGTTGGAGGAGGTGAGAAGAGAATTTCCCCATGGGGATCAATAAGAAGTATCAATTATTATTATGGAGTCATAAGCCCTGCTCTCCAGATGGGGAGTTTTTACTGCTGAAATGCCGTCCCTATTATCTACCGAGGGAACTCACTGCTGTGTTCGCGGCCGCTCTTTACATCCCCTCACAAGCTATATCCACGGCAGCGCTCTGCAAACTCCATGATGTCATCAGTGCGTTACAGACGGCTCGTCCCGATGCTGTTTGTATCTCCACTGGCGACTTTAACCAGTGCGATTTACGGATTGTACTTTCTAAATATTACCAACATGTGAACATTCCCACTCGCGAAAAGAACACACTGGACCATGTCTACAGCAACATACAGGGTGCATACAGGGCTGCCCCCCGCCACCACTTCGGACCACATCTCTGTGTTCCTGTACCCGGCCTACAGACATAGGCTGAAACAAGCAAACCCTGTAGCCAAACAAGTTAAACTCTGGACCCCAGAGACTGAGAGCACCCTGTGTTGCACGGACAGACTGGGACCCTGGAGGACTCCTCTGTCAGCATACAGGACTATACTGAGTATGTGATCGGGTACATTAACACCAGTGCTGACAACATCATGCCCACAATACTAGTCAGTTACTAGGAAGTTCCCCAACTAGAAGCCCTGAATAAACAGTCAGGTACGCCACATGCTGTGTGCCCGCTCTCTTGCATTTAGATCCGGCAATGAGACGGAGTACAAAGCTGCAAAGTACAGACTAAGAAAAGCCATCACAGCAGTCAAGAGGCAGTACAGAGAGAAGCTGGCTACTGCTGGCTTGGGGCGCATGTGGCAAGGCTAAAGAATACTTTTTTCCCCACTGCCATTAGACTGCTAAACAACTGAAAGGAGTTTATAATCAAGGTCTACCTCATTTGTCTACCTCATGCAACCGCATTCGACTGTCTACATTTCCAGTTTTCACATGGGCATTTCCACATTAACACTTCCAGTTTGCACAGTTGCACATACAATGCACTCCTACCTGCACATTACACTTTATACAGTTCATACTTCTATTCTGTTTCACATGCTGCCCTTATAATTGCTTTCATTGCACTATCAGCATTACTTTTATACTTGCTTGTTATTTATCTTATTTATAGTTGACTTATTACCGCCGGTATTCGCTGTGGACAGCAATGAATGAATTCCATTGTACAGGGAAACGTGTTTCCTTAGACAATAAACCTAAACCAATAAACCTAAACCTAAACCAATAAGATGATGAGTAACTAAGAATGCCTGCTCTAATGACGCACATATGAAATCGTTATTCTTTGTACAACAGTATATACTGAGTATGTTTCTCAAGTAATTCAATCAAGTCAAACCCACAGTAATTTGCATCATAGAAAAATTGACATCATGGCAATGTTTTAACAGCATTCTCTAAAGATAATTCAATGCTTGAAGCAGCCTTTGGACAAAGGAGGTTCACTGTCCAGCCACCAGTTGAGCTTATCTACACAGGCAGATAATGACAATTGTCTCCTGTAGTGAACTGCATGTGTATATGAGACCATTCATCTCAGGGAAACGGATTCAGCAGGAGAGCTAACAGCATATATACGGTATTATTGTTTCCGACCTGGAAGGGGAGGCTCCCTACTCCCTCTGCTGGCAGCCCAGCCCTCCCTGTTGAGTGAGTAACCCCCACACCTCCACCGTATGGCACGTTCATCAGAACCTCACAGCTGCGTGGCATTACTGCCCCACCCCCCCAGTCCAAAACCGTGTTTTAAGTATGGGGGTGTGTCTGTGGCGAGTCAGGTCGCTCTACGGTGGCAGGAAGTAGATGGCAAAGGGCCAGGGTCATGGGAGGACATTAAAGTGGTCTGCAAGACCCCATACTGGTTATGAAAGCATAATAAGGAGATACACTTCATAGATCCGTGCTAGAAGGCCTGTTCTTCAACATTAAATCTCTAGACACTCTATAAAATCTTGGAAGGGGGAATGTTGTTTTGATTTGCAAAAATAGCTCAGCCCCTCTCCAGACAGCACGCCATAACACACAGTCCCGGCCCCTCTGCAGTCAGCACACAGTCACACAGACATGGCGGCTCTGCAGATAACACGCCATCACACACAGTCCCGGCCCCTCTGCAGACAGCACACAGTCACACACAGACACGGCCCCTCTGCAGACAGCACACAGTCACACACAGACACGGCCCCTCTGCAGACAGCACTAATCTGCTTCTCAATCACCAAGCGACAGCATGGAGCTGAGCTGCAGCCAAGGCCACATGATGCTCACTTCCAGCCTTCTGTGCCCAGTCGCTCCTACGGCAGCGTAAAGGTTAGCCTGCGTGGGGCGCGCTCCGGCCGCAGAATGCCGCAGAATCGCGGCACTGCGATAGCAACTCGCCAAAGTTCCCTGCTGGCATTCCGGCACGCCTCGTGGAACTGTGCATGCAGCCACCCTGCTGGTGCCCTTAGTGACCACACTGCTACATGCACTCAGACCTAAGCGACCGCATGAAGCACAGACACACTCTCCAGGGGCCATATGTTCATATGCTATAGCTCAGGTCCTGTAGATAACAATATTCGGCATTTAGATAGACAGCCATGGTATTTAGAAACAAGCAATGCAATTTTAAATGGTGGATTAAATAATGCCTTATATTGCTTATTACCTATATTACTATATTATAATAGTATAGGCTGATTCCACCCAGTCACAAATACAATCCGTGCTCAGACCCTGCTGCCTGCTGCCCACCACTGTGTTTAGCATCACTCTTAGGGAAGACGGTTAACGCCAGAAGATTCGGTTGCACCATCGGAATGAGAGAAACAGCCAAAGGCAGCAGACACCTCTGACGGGGCAGTTTCATGGACGTGTATGTAAGGACAACAAAAGTCCATCCATCCATCCAACTTCCAATCGCTGAACTACATCGTGGCCCCAAGGTAAAATAATTTAATAAAAATGTGAAATTTAAGTATGTATGTTAAACAATTAAAACATTTTTAAGGTTTTTGGATGTGGTGAGAGAGGTCATGCAGGTGGCTGGTGTGAAAGAGGCAGATGCAGAGGACAGGAAGAAATGGAAACAGATGATGCTCTGTGGCAACCCCTAACTGAAGCAGGGCGAGACAAGAAGTTGTGTTTAGGTTTTGTGATACATCACATATATACTGTATCTATGAGCCTCACACACATTTTAGCAGAAACAATAACAATACACATACGACTATTATCCCAAATTTCCTAGGACCCCCTACTAGGTCTACCTGTGTGGTTGTCCATTGTCCCAGGCCACATACTGCTGCACCCCAACCCTGAGCCCAGGAGCTCATCCCTAACCTTAATGCACTCTCACACATTCCAAAAACCCCCAACCCAGAAGCAAAACTGAAGCTCAACACTCAAAACAAGCAGATTGGTGACGCGGCTTCAGGTCTGATCAAAACTGTAGACTTGGACCCTGCATAGACCCTGGACATTGATGTAACTTGACCTTGGAGTTCACCTCTAATCTAAAGTTGTTCTGGGCTCTTTGGTTACCATTCGTCCAGAAGAATTACCAATCTGGCCACGTCCAGGCAGGTTGGCTACAGTCCCGTAGACCTTAAAGTTTTGAATAATATGGGCAACTCTAATCGAAGGAACATCAAGTTGCTTGGAGATGGTCTTATAGCCTTTATCTTTAACATGCTTCTCAATAACTGTCTTTGTAATCTCATGAGACAATTCTCTCCTTAGCTTTCTGTGGTCCATGTTGAGTGTGGTGCACACCATGATACCAAACTACACAGGGGCTACTTTTCACCCTTTAAATAGGCAGACTGACTGATTAGCAGTTAGGAGACACCAGTGACGCTAATTAGAGGACATACCTTAGTTTAGCATGTCCCTATGGTGAAATTATTTTCAATATTTTCTAGGGGTACCATCATATTTGTCGAGGGCCAATTTCATTAGTTTGTTTTTTAAAATGATTCAGTTGAACCACGATTCAAAAGCAATGTCTGATTTCCATTAGTTAATTTTCAGTACATTTTTATTTATTATTACTTTTGTCAGTTTCAAGTTATTTCATTGACCATTGTGGGTTTTCCTTTCTTTAAGGGAAGGGCACCAACAATTTTCTCCACGTGTGTATATAACCTCATGAGCGCAAACATATTCCACCTGAGAATTTTAAATGAACATGGCATCACATCGGCTGCAACAGGTACATAGTGGTTCCTCCCCTTAGCTGGCCAATGCTTAAAAATATTCCTTCAAATTCACATGAGTACAACAAAAAAAAGTTGGGCCAATGAATCCAAGGGTCAACTGTTATAGTGGAAAGACGAGAACACATTCTTCTGTCCATCATCCTCCCGAGTATAGCCTTTCACAGATAGCGAAGGGCACATTCGACAGGATGTCAGCCCATCGCAAGGAGAACGAGAATACAGCAGAATCAATATCCTGTTTAATGAGTTTGAGTTGTTCTTCAAGTACTCCCCGGGAGAAACATCTCAGAGAAATGAATGACATCATCTGAGATCTCCTACTTCATGAGCTTTAATAGCTGCAGTTCATCATAAACCTCATTATTTCCAAAGACTGAGTCCTCTTGTATTTTTGACTTGACAATAGATACTTTAATATACCTCAATGACATGATGTGTTACGATATTTTGGTTGGATAACTGCAGGCATAATTGCACAGGGAAAAAAATCAAGTAGACTGGAAACAGATTTTTTTGTGGTACAGAAATAAACATCATTTTACATTAAATTGGTTAAAATTATATGTGATAGTACATTCTTGGGTGCAGAAGTATTTCTTAGTTTATTGGCATATGATATAGTAAAGAAAATACTGGGTATGCAATCATGGAAAAAATCTTGGTTAACTGCTGTGACATACGAACAGCAAAGAGCGGCTCCGGAATCCCACATCAGCCGTGAAACAGCAGCGCCGTTCCGTCTGGGTTCAGGTCTCGGCAGGCTGAAGCAAACCCAGAAGCCCCTCACACCAGATGCTCTCTTCCTCTGATTTATGCATTCTTCCCTCGTCTACAGCTCGCCTCAGTTGTTTCCGTAAGCTATCCGTAAGGCTAAAATAGGCGATTACATCTCACAGCCATTTAAACTGTGCTGCAGATCTCACTCTGTGATTGGCGTCCTTCATCACGGGACACTGTGTGGGTCCATGAAGGGTTTCTATTCGACAGGAACATCTGGAAGATCTGCCATTACTTCCTACCCTTGCCCCCCCCCCCCAAAAAAAATGATCTCACTTAGAACATTTTCCGAATTTGGCAAAAAAACTAAATAAATACCACATATCATACATTAACGTTGCTCACATTTTCTGTAATAATATTGAAACAAACAAGGCCTGCTTAACTAAGTCAACTTACATAACAAATTAACCAGTTTCAGTTCACATTTCATTGCGAAGAACCTTTAGAAGCAAGAAAGGAGCCCTCAGGAATATTCATCCTTTCTCAGAAGAGTAACTCTAGCGCTGAAGTCCTCCAAGCTTCTTGCTGGCCCCACAGGCTCCTGAACGCCTGACAGCTGGAGATTAGTGTGATATGTTCAGGAAGGGCAACCACGCAGAAGAATGACCCCTTCAAGTAAACACTTCAAAACCAGTGTTTCACTTTCACCCTCTGTTGGTAACTATTTTACCACATAGTCACACAGGCCACCAGATTGCCTACAGATGTTATTCTATCAAGCGAGACATTTTACAGCTGCGAATATTGCAGATATTCTCATCTGCCTGGCACCTTCCTTAAAGGTGGAAACCTTGTGGTTTATCGAGGATTTCCCAGTCCACTAGTAAGAAATGAAACTCACTAACAAGATGGACAAAGCTGGTGACTTCAATAATAGTTTTGGCAAGGTCAGTGTCTTCAGAAAAAAAAATCCACCGCAACTTATGAAAAAAGGATTAAGATGGACCATGTGCATATTACGTAACGTCCCATAACATGTGCTTGGAATATTTAGTGCGGCTTATATTTATTTATTTGTTTTTTTATTTTGAATGCCAAGAAGCCAACAAAATGTTAGTATTACCTGCATAAGAAAGTAAATGACAGATTAGATAGAGCAGACACAGTACAAACACAGTAGAATACCTACTGATGGCCTACTGATGGAATTTTAATACATAGAATTTGATTTCTTTATTGACATGCAGCTACTCAGCCTAATTTTTCCCAAGCTGTTTAGTCACTGAGGAAACCTTTTAACTTAACGACTAATAAACTGTTACCAGTCATCTGATATTATATTAAAAGAAATAAAGATTAACTCACAAACAAATTTAGAAATGTATTATAATCATATCCTGCTCCTGACATATACAAAACAGCTAGTAAACCACTTGCAAATATAAACCAATATCTTAGTAAGCATGCACAGAACCTGAGCATTTAAAAGCTGTTCAGTATATACTTTGTGAGAAGGGAGTAAGATATCTTTGTAATGCATATATAAATGTGCATTTCTGTATTTACCAATGCATTATTAAATTAATAGTAGCAGGTTATTAATAGCTAAGGAGCAGACCTTAGACCAGGGAGTGGGAAATCTTATCCGGAAAGGGCCGGTGTGTATGCAGGTTTTTGGGATAACCCTTAGGTCAGCTGCTCAAACCCAGGTGTGAAAATTCTTCAGCCAATCAGTCCTCTAATTAGTGATCTAATTAGGGAGATGCAGGGAAAACCTGCATACACAGGTATGCGGATAAGATTGCCCACCCCTGCCTTAGACTAAGGTGTTACCAGCTTCTTTCTGTACTGGAAGCAGGCTGCAGATATGGCACACACCTGGCCATCATAGTTGGGATTAAGGGAGAAATGAATGAGTCCCCACAAAGATATGAATACAAACATGTGTGCGTATGTGTGTGTGTATGTGTGTGTGAATGTGTGTATGCGTGTGTGCGCATCAGCGCATCCTCAAGCTCGGACGGCAGTGGACGGCCCTGTCTGTGACTCCACTTGGTTAAATTCCCCACTGCTTTACCCAGCTGCTTGGGGACCTTTGAATGCCTTTGTTTTTATTGGTGCATAGCAGCAGCATTAAGGGGGGGGGGGGGGTGCGCTCAGACCGCACAAAGGCCTGCCTGTGAGGGGCTGGATTTGTCCCCGGCCTGCCTGCCAAAAGCCTCACTCCCGCAGCCTCTCTTTAAACTGCTCTGGCCATACCTCCCACTATTGAAAAGTGGCTGATTTCAATGGGAACCCCCCCGTTGCCGAGGAAGAATCCCCAGCAGATCCCTGACCCCCC
>JAODKL010000036.1:24017483-24032518 GCA_026780765.1 Petrocephalus schoutedeni
CCCCCCCCCCCCCCCCCACTTCCCGCTCTCTCACCCCCTTCCCCGTCCTTGACGTTCTGTCGGATCACCCTGCTTTGTCAGACTCATCTGGACTTTCTTCACGTCCCACATTAGTCATGCTAGGAAGACTGCGACTAAACAGGAATGCTGGGGACTGGACCGGCAGCTACAGTATATCCGTGAAAAACGAGGAAACACCGGGATGAAACAGGAAATACGGGCTGATTTTGGACCACAGCTACAAGCCAGAGATGCCGTCTGTATCTGGCAATCACATAGTACCAAACATGCCCTAATCACTGCATGTGACATCTGACCTTAACACCTATGCTAAGTTAGATGGAAGAGATCATAAAAGTACTTGGGCTGCACATTGTCACATGACTGGACTACTGAAGCAAACACTTCCCACATTCCTAATATCGCCATCTGTCCTGTCACTTCTATTCAAGAGCTGTGGAGGGTGCCAACTTGCCAGTGATGCGTCTAATGAAAAGATCCTACCCTACGCTCATCTTTAATTCAGTGAGCGTTTCCTGCTTCAAACTTGGTAAACATTACTGCTGCTAGGCGTCCTTCAGCCTGTATGGCGCACATGTGTCACGGGGATGGCAGGGAGGAACAGAGATTTTATTTGGGGACGTGCGTCACAAAAGCAGAGAAACTAAAACCATTGTGGCGAAGATGCAAAAAAAATGCGATTCCATCGGCAGTCTGCATGGAGATCAGCTGACGAGCAGGAGGATTGTCCTTAAAAAGGATGTCCAAGCCTCCAACGACGATCTGCCAGCATTATTCATTGACAAAGATACAGCGCATGTAATTCTGCGATTGAGACTGGCTCATTACCATCACAGCAACATCTCTCTCAAATATTACAGATGTCTTTCATAATATGAACTGATACTTTCTGGCACTGACAGAGGCCAGTGTAAATAATGTAACATGAGCCCGGCCCCAATGAGGGCGGCTTGGTGTGGGTCAAGCTGTCCAGCATCCCCAGTGCGTCCCTCTGAATGGAACCCAGTTGGAACTGTGTAAACTAGACACACTTGAGCAGAGTCCCAAGTCCTGCCATTTCGTACCATTGTACACAACGTCCTTCTTTGCCACCAAGAGGGCTTATTAAGAAAAAGTACATCAAAAGCCAGTGCCAAAGATGCCAGTTTGCGTACTGGAAGAAAATGCAGACAAAAGAGGGGAGGATGAGACAGAAAGGGAGACTGACAGGTGATGAATGCAGAAAAGGGAGAAGAGAGAGGCAGTCTGTGGGAGAGGAGATAAATATGCGCAGTGCTGGCAGTTTGCTGCTGCGGCAACTTAAAGCCCTAACCCTAACCCTCACAGCACTGGCACAAAGGAGCTCATCTGCAGCTCAGCTCCACGCAAGTTACACTGAGATGGGAAGCCAAACACGACAATCAGCCAGTTGGCCAGGCAACCGCACGATGCAAGTGGAGGGACGTACAGTATGTACGTCTGGGAGATGGGAAACCTCAAAGAAGGTTAGAAGCATTTCAGAGGAGAGGGTTCCCTTTACAGAACCAAGTTATAAGACAAAGGGACGAGATGAGAAGAGACTAGATGAAACGAGATGAGATAGGATGAAGTTTATTAATCCCACAAAAGGAAATATATTATATATGCTATTCATATTATACTCATATTATTCATAAGTATTGCATATTCTACATATCATATTATTAAACCTTATATTATCATTATTATATTATTTATTTATTCGAAAGAGCAGAGATCACAATGGATACCTGTCATAAAACAGAGACAATATAATTTGATTTGTTAGAAACAAACCTTTTACTTGCCAGTTTTTTGGGAATTGAACGTTTTGAGACAAAATTTGGACCTCTATCAGGTGTCCCCCACTGCACATTATTATTATCTTTTTAAATACGAAAAAAAATTGATAAAGTAACAGGAAGCATGACATCTTTCCACATATCGCTTTATATCAATGGCTTGTTTTTCGGGCAGGAAGGAGGTTGCATGGAACCAAGGCTGAACCCCGGGGCCTCTGGGAGAGATGCACAGAAAATAACAAGTGCCCTTGCACTTTGGAACAGCGCTGTCTTATATACATAGACACATTCATACAAAAAAGACAAGCTACAGTCCTCAGAGCTTCAGGTTCAAACCAAATTTAAGATATGACTTCCAAAAAGACATTTTTTTTCCAGGTTTAGCTTATTTTGTATAGATAAACCATTTTCATAGCCTGACCACCCTGACCGTTTGTTTTCCAGGAAGCGATAAGGATCAAAGTGCATGGGCATTTTACATTCTGTTTCTTTAAAGCTCAGACATGACCACAAAGCAAGACTTACGTGCAAGCAAGTTCATGGAAAAACAGCATTATTACATAAAGCCATTTGTTTAGAAATCACGCACCATTCATAACCAACAGCAAACACTTTTAAGGAGGTTTGGAGTGAATCACTTTTTCCATTTACAAAAAAGTTTGCTAAATGCCAAGAGAAAAAAAATGTGAACAAAGAACAAGCTTTTCTTTTAAAAACAGGGGGTTTCAAATTTCCATGATGAACATGGCATTTCTGGCTCTTTTAGTTGTCAAGGTCTAGCAGAGGGTAAACAAAGGAATGTCCCATAATTCCCTATAACTGATTAACTACAACAGTCATAAGACAGTCTTAATTGCTAAATTACTGATAATTTAATTGCCTGTATTAAAGAGAAACAGATAGCCCTTCAAGCAATATCCTTTCCTTTGAAGATACTGATCCCTTGAGTCAAAATCTGTGGTTTCCTTGGCAACGACCCTATAAACCAAATAATTTCTGAAAACAAAACACATGCAACCATTTAAAAAGCGATTTAAAAAATGCTTTAATAAAGGTCTCTTAACATTTTAATGAGCTGCATTTTTTTCAGGTGATAATACTGTTGCATCCATTTCATCTCATTTATTAGAAATGACTTGTAAGGTCACTGTGTTTGATTACCATAATACACGTGTCCTGGAACTAGCTTTCCAAAGTGCCCCCCGCCCCGCCCTGTGCTGCTGGGGGGGGGCTTCAGCCTGGCCCCACCCCCTCAAACCAGCACTGGATGATCGGCTGGATGAATTTGTGTGAGGTTTTGTGAAATGTGGGCTGCAGAGAGAAACGAAAAAAATCAGGACTAGATGAGAACGGGTGGCGACCTATTTCAACGTAGTCCTAATTTAGGCTTGGTCTTCCTGTGCATTGTGTAACAGGTCCTTATGGTGACTGGTTCGAAAATGTCACAGCCTGGTGGGGGGGGGGGGGTTATAATGGTTTCCGTTTTTTTCCAGATGCGATCAGGACAGATGAATGTCAAGTGCCAAAACAAAGGCAAATTACGCAGCCCAACCTGAAAAGCCCCAGCATTCCACAGCCGGATGGAATGAGGCATAGTTGGCCAGCGAATGCAGGGCTAGATACTCTTTGGAGTATTTTCTGTGCGGTTGCGTGAAATGCCACACATTACATTCACAAAACATCACTAAAAAAAGAAATACTCCCGCTTGGGATTTTGGGGTCACGGTAATGGATGATGCCTGTTTCCATTTGGACAAGGAAACGGATGATATATTTAGGCTAAAAAAAATCTGGGAAGCTTAGCTGTTGTTCTTCTCCTGAGGTAACCAAGCAGTGGCTTTTGAAGGTCAAATTATAGTCTTCAATTTACAGCTTTTCCAAATGGGCCAAAAACTATTTAAGTGGTGCCAGCAAGTATTAAAATAAATAAATAAAACATGAGGGTTTCTACAAAAAAAAAATGTCCCCTGGAAATTGTGCATGACGATTGGCCAGGGGACACTGACAAAGGCAGCCAATGAGAGGCGCTGGGCCATTCTCTAATCTCTCCATCCACAGTAGCTGTTCCTGAAGTCACACAAAAGAACTGTACTGAATTAGCGGTCCTCAAGAGCACAAGACTAGCTCTGTGGCTTCAGCTGAAATTACTGAAAGCTTCATTCTGCCTTTTGTTATAATTCTATTCCTGTTGCCTTGGAATGAAAAGGTAATGACTGTAACTAAATTTGCAGAATAAACACACTAGATATATTCCAAAAATAGACCAGGGAAGTCTTTAGCATATATATTTATGCTAACATCAGAAAACCCATCGGGGAACTTGAGATTTCCATAAAAGACTATTGAAATTCAAGATGCATGTGGAAAATGCATCAATTGACAGCATAAGTTTTCTGTCCACCCTGTGATTGGCTCCACTACTACCATGACAAAGTCAGTGCAGTGTTTACAATTTAGAAGTACCATTTATTTCTGAATTATTCCCTGAACACATTATTCGCTGAAGTCACATTCTGAGAAAACAGCCGAAACTGCCAAACGCATCGTGAAAAGTCTACTTTTCTACAAGATGACACGTTGATTAGGTGGATAATAACGACCGGTGCAGTACCTCAGATTAAGGGTAATTCTAAGATTTGACACTTTGGAGCGCGGCCACAAAGAACACGGAAACGCTAGCTGGATAATAATTTTTCAGAGGGGCAGACACACAAAAAAATATATAGAATGGCTGAATCGCTCCTAATTATTGTCTAAACTAGCCAATGCTCAGATTACTCATATTATTACATATTAGAATGAAACTACTCATTTGCTGACTCTGAGTTCGTAGGTGATCGGGCTCGAAACGCGCAACAGCAGAAGCGCAAACTCATGACTGACATCAGCTGACGCTAAAAAAAAATTATAATAATAATAAAAACGTGTTATAAATAACTTTGCATTTAAAAAATGCTTAGTACCCAGCATAAATAAGCTTTTAGCACCGGGATTTGGGGTTTCTAGAATAGCAAAAGAGAACTCAGCATACAAAGTCGCAGCTTACAAAATCCATGCTGTGTGAAACAGTGGGTTGGTTTGAAAGAAACATCTGTAACACACATCATACGTAGTCCTACTTCGAGTTAGCACACAAATACAGAAAACAACATCGCCAGTTCCTGGGGAATCTTAACAATCACAGCAGGTATGTTCTTTCTATATAAACACACGTGCGAACTTTACATTTAAAGTTCACTGATTTCTAGCTAACTTCAGAAAAGTATATTAAAGACGAATGCAGGAAAAGTATTGAGGTTTTTCCACGAATATGAATCAGACAAGACTGCTGAAAAATGTCTAAGAAGTAGCCTTCGTCAGAAAGTGAAGGGATCCTTTTCACGCGCTATTTCAGTCATAATTCATAATCCCAAAGAAAAGCAGGTAAAAGAACAAATGCATCCTAGACAGATGGACATGTAAGATAGACAAGAGATCTTAAAAAAGACATCTGAGCATGCACATACCCATTATGGCGTCTTCACAGAAACTTTAAAGTTGTGCGATTAAAAGCGCGGTGACCGAGTGGAGATGCCGCACGCGAGCGCTGGACTGGACCGCGAGCCGCGTGGGACAGCCTGGGGCAGTGACGTCAACTTCAGCATTTCCCGTTTTCCAGACGTGGTTACATGGTCATTGCGGATGCATATATATGCAATACTACAACTCTTGGGGAAAAAAAATATACGAATTGTTACATGCATTGCCCAGTCCTTGAAATATAAATGGTTCAATAAAGTCTAAATACTAAAATTTCAGTTCAATTCAATAAATTTTTGTATAGCGTCTTTCACAACAGAGTCGCCCCAAGGTGTTTTACAGGGGTGTGCTGTGATACATTACAACATCAAGTGAGAATTGGTCAGGTGCAAACGTTTGCGGCTGTTGTTTCGTGTCTATCCATATAGTGCATTGTGGTAACTTTAATACCCTGTCTTACTTGAGGCTTTGCAGGTGATGTAGCTTTCTGTGCATGTCCTCAGTTTTGCACATTTCCACTGAGAAATATAAAGTAAAAGCACTTCAAACACCAACCTGCAATTTGGTAGCAGTTCTGTAACTAAATACAAATATTTGGGTCACACTTTATAAGGGTACAAATCCTAAGCAATGCTTAACCAATAATGACTGTATGTCTTGTACTGTATCATGAATTCTTGTAGCTCACAATAAACTATTGCTTCATACATTATTACTGCTTGGAAAACAGCTAATTTGATGGCATATCAGTTAATGCACAATATTACTGTGAATTAATTCTCCTTTATTAATAACCTACTAAGAGCAAAGTCATATAAAGCCACAGTGACTTCATCATCAGTTCCTGGTGAGCAACAGGAATTCATTCTTAAATCTTGTACATCAGCATTTTACATTTATAGCATTTGGCAGAAGCCCTTAGCGACTTTCATAAGTACTTAAAGCATCCATTAGTGAATACTTTCTGATACTGATTCAATAAAATCCATGCTGAGAATATTATATGTCTCGAGATTTTTTAAAGAGTATAATACTAGAACTGCTAATCAAAGTACTTCTGAATCATGTATTAATTCATGCATTTATACATGTTTAGTTAAGCATTACTTGAGTATATGATTGGGCTTAATGGTTAGGGAAGTGCACATGTTATCAAAATGTTGCTGGTTTGACTTCCCAACCTGCAAGGTACCGCACCAAGTACAGCTCCCTAAGCACTGAAATAGCTGCCTGCTGCAATGTCACAGTATTACAGATGGGTCACATGCAGAGGACACATTTTGTTGTGGTATGTAAACAATGACCATTCATGTATCTAGGTGACTGAAACACACCGATTCCTGGATTTTCACACAGTGAAATGCTTATGCCACAGTGCAGTGGCGTAAAGACAAACCATCATATTTCAAAGAGGCACATATTGAAGACCTACATCCATTTTCTGTAACTGCGAGCCTATAATTCCACTATAGAGTCGCATTCCGCCTACAGCCTAATGCAGGAAGCACGAGGCCCAAAGGAGGAGTGTGGAAGGAAACCATGTATACACGGGCAAAGCATTTAAACTTAACAAACGCAATGTCAAGGAGGCAATAATGGCACCAGCAGGAGAGCTGCTCCGTTGCCATGGAAATGCTGGACAATCCTACATGTGGCAGCGGTTACAAAACAGCAGGAAATCAATATACAAGTAATGTTTCATTCCTTAAGGGTATTTACAGGAACTGGTAACTGCAAATTTTAACATAAACAATTAATGTTGAGAAACTGACAGCAGAATTCCACCTAAGTACTTGGATTGAATACTGAAGAACAGCAACATTTAAATTCAACGCTCACGAAAAGTGAAGCAAAAGTGTGTGTGTGTGTCTGTGTCGGTGTGAGTAAGAACTGGAAACTCCAATGTATCAAGACTTTTTTTTAACGTGTAAAATACAGTAATAGTGTTTGTTGTGGGAGTGCAACCTACCACTGTAACTTTTAAGTTTATGAGTAAAATAAATCGGACACTGTGAAATGTCCTCCATCAGGAATGAACCAATTCAGACTTGCCTCATCGGTATTCTGAGAACTGCAAGCCACAGGCCACAGAATGCAGCGTCAGAGAAACAGTTATTGTCCACTTAGTAGGTGGTCTTCAAAGTCTAATAAACAAAGATTCTCTGTGTTTTGGTTTGCCATACTGTTATAGAGGAATAAGATAAACAATAAGATAAACCAAAATGGGCACTCCCACTGGCCTCATAGCAAAGGGCAGACAAAAAGGTATTGAGAAAGATACTGAAGACACACTTACTGTACATCCATATTTGAAAGAGAGATATGGGTGCAACTAATCAATAGAGATACACCTGGTGACCTCTGCCTCACACATCAAACAGCCTTTTATCTTGGCTGAACAACATCCATCCATATATCCTCAATTTGCTTTTTTGGGGAGAGTTGTGGTGGTGATGATGATGATGACCCACATTTTCAGGTTTAAATGCCTGTACTCTCATTTTATGGCTTTTACTTTTATTTGTGAGCTGCTGTCCAGAGCTGGGCCTTGTCTCAGAAGCAGCTTAAACCATCCACGCAGCAGTATCTAGCCAATCTCTCTGGACATGACAGACTTGCATGTGTATGTAAAAGGCTTACATTTCAGAGCATTTAAACTGGTGGACATAGCACTCTTCACTGGGGCACCACGTTACATGCAGGGATCAAATCCACGCTTATTTCCAGACAGCTGTATTGTACATAATTCCTGTTCATTGTAAGTGATCTGAATTCAGTCACCGCACGAGCATGAAAAATCGATTCATCTGTTGAATGCAGAAAACTGTTAAGGCATTTGCTCTTTTATAATGTGCTAAAGAGGGCAAGATTCATTGCACAGATAATAGAAGCTATGCGTAATGAATCGTACGGGCCATGGAAATTCTGTGCAGAATAACAATCCATGAATGTTGTGTTAAATGGACAGTAGCAGGGGATTCTGCCTTCCTGGGAAAATAGAGGACCCGGGGGCAGTGTGTGCGTGTTGCGGGGGTGTGTATTGTAACTCCTGTAATTCATCTCCCCAGTGCCTCCAAGAAGAGTCACCCCCAGCTGTGGGAGGAGAAAGAGGAAGTCATATCTTTGTAACCCCCCCGGCAGGGGGGAGACAATAAACCAGAGAGGAAGCTTCTTACAGCCTCCAGGAAGAAGCCCCTGTTATTTAAGACTTTGGAGCAAAATGTGCTTTAAAAACATACAAGTATTATCCTAATAAAACAGTTACTGGGGTTTTCTAATTAAAGCAAAAGTCACTCAACACAGCATATCAGAAACATTTTGGTA
Organism: Petrocephalus schoutedeni; assembly: GCA_026780765.1. Taxonomy (NCBI): domain Eukaryota; kingdom Metazoa; phylum Chordata; class Actinopteri; order Osteoglossiformes; family Mormyridae; genus Petrocephalus; species Petrocephalus schoutedeni. The sequence goes on from JAODKL010000036.1 coordinate 24,026,147, forward strand.
AAGATAATTTAAAATGCAATTTCATGAATGATGTCAAGTTATTTAACTTCATTATTTAACTTAATAATTCAAAAATTATCTATTGCCTTGGAGAGTTTTTTTTTGTATCAAACCTGTATTCACTAATATGAACTAATTGCTTATAACAATTGCATTAAACCTGCCTTGCACCCATAGCCTCCATGGATAGGCTCCAGACCCCCTGTGACCTGGACCCCCGCAATAAGACAGTGATCAGAAACAGGGTGTGGGGGGCAGGACAATAAGAGTGAGGTGATGCCACCCTGCTGCAGTATCTCAGGTCAGGACCATGCTCATCTAATGCTGCATTGTGAGAAATTGCCTGGAGCAAATCAATATAAGAACACATACAGAGTCCCGTTTCCAAACCCAGCGAAGAGCAACTGAGAAAAGCCATGTGACTTTGGGTGTGTTGGCTCTAAATCGTAATTATGTCAATGCAATTCTCTAAAGTTGACACTAGGTGGAACTCTCCATCCATCTTCTAAGCACTTAACTTCACAAGGGTCATGATGATCCTCTCAGCCAAGACTAGACAGGCTGCATTGGGCATGAGGCTCGAGGACACCCTCACAGGATACCAGTGCATCACATCATGCACATGCACACCAACCATGGAGAGGTAGGTTGTTCTTGTATTTTATAAATGGCAGTAAAAGTAAATTAACCTCCTTTGGATGTAAGAATAGTTGTCTCAGAGGTTGAGATAAGGTCTACAACACACTGTAGAGGTGAGGGGAGTTGGGGTTTGGGCCAGATTTACAGTGAGTGAAAGAAGCCTCAATCCCATATCCTGGGTTAAAGGAAACATGTGAGAGCTGAAGGTAGCCAACAACCTACATTAACTATATGGACAAACGTATTGGGACACACCTCTTAAGCGTTGAATTCACAGGTGTATAAACTCAAGCACCTAGCCATGCAGTCCGGTTTACAAACATTTGTGAAAGAATTGGTCGATCTGACGAGCTCAGGGAATTCAAGTGTGGTACTGTCATAGGATGCTACCTTTGCAATCATGAGTAAATTCATGAATTTTCTTATAGACATTCCACAGCATTATTGCAAAGTGGAAGCATTTAGGAACAAGAGAAACTGAGCCATGAAGTGGCAGAGTAAGGGTCTCTAAGTAACAAGGCAGGGTCACTGAGGTGCATAGTACGTAAAAGTCATAAACGCTCTGTTGACTCAACATCTGCAGAGTTTCAAACTTCCTTTGGCTTTAACCCCAGCACAAAAACTGGGTGCTGGGAGCTTCACTGAATGGGCTTGTAAAGCTGACCCCCCCCCCCCCCCCCCTTTGCAAAGCTGGTACTCCTCACAGAAATACTTCACACTTGACATTAATTTCCTTTAGATCTCTAATAATGGTAGGACCTTATCATAGGCTCACAAAGGTTTGTCACCTATGGCATCAGATTGAAAGAGGATAATTTAGTATACTGCACCTTCCAATATTAGAGGCAAGTTCTTTAGAATGTGCCTTTAGAGTCTCTTTGAATTGTCAAAAGGTTCTAAAATATATGACATATAAATTCACCTTTTTCCTGGCATATTAGTTTCATTGTCAAAGTGTCTTTGATGTGACATGGAAATTGGGTATCTGCTGCACAATACAGGATGTTCTGCAAAGATTTTTCAGCAACATCAACTCTATATTCAATGCTCGTAAAAAATGGTCTTTGTAATATTTTTTTCAGCTGAGCCACTAAGACAGATCGCCTGAACACCATGTTACCCAATACATGTAGCTTATAGCTAGGTCGTTACCGCATATGGCAAGTGAGGGGAAACTGGAAAGTTAAATCACTTGTAGTTTATCTGGCTTCAAATAAATAAGTAAACTCCAGTAATGGACAGAAACATCTATGTATTTTGTCCTTAAAAAAACCTGATCACAGGGTCTGTTGGTGTGCACAGGTGACAGAAAAGGCAAGTGAGAAATGCTTCTTGGATGCTTCCATTCAAAGTAATTTGCTGTTTCAACCTCAGGTCATTCTTTTGAAGATCCATCAAAATGCCATAGATGATGTGATCTCCTGAATGTAAGAACAGACTGTCAGGTGGCAGTGTAGCAGTAAACAATCTCCAATGATTCCTCCCCTTGGTTTTTTTGATTGCTTGGTCTGACTTGAACCAAAACTCTTGTGTGAAGCTTTAAGCATCAAAGCTTTAAACAGTTACACTATCTACCACCAAGATTTTCTTGGATAATAAGCTCAACTGTCTCCCTTACTGACCAGTCTTCTCCTGCAAAGTCAGAAATTGGTGATGGTGATGGTCAGGCCAATGTATAGTAAGCCTACATCAATGTAGAATCAATAACAGCACAATAAACATGCACACACACAGATTCATGTTATATATATTTGTTATCAAATATGTTATTTTATATATGATATAAAATCTCTGAACTGAGTCATATTAAATGTTGCTTTTTGCACCTACATTTTGTCACCCCATCACCCTCCACTTCTTAGGAAAACTGCACCTTTTATTCCTTTCATTGCTGCCGAATCGCTCACATAAGGATTTCACGGGTGTGAATAGTCGTGCGTATCTATGGCCTGTGGCATCACCAGTTTTCATTAAAATTCTCTCTAGCGGCCAGTACATGTATTTTATTTCTTGGATTTTTTTCAGTATTATGCCTCAAACTTAATATAAAGACAGTAGAGCCCATGTTTTTGTGCGATCTTGAGGACAAGGTCTTTCGACGATTGTGAGGGAGCACAAAGCCATCTCAAGATAATATTTCCCAGTCCTGTCCCTTAAGGCACTCCGGAGTGTAGGGTGGCACCATTATGTTGGTTATTTTATTGTCAGCAACAAATCTGTGGAGTAGCCAAGTGTGACCCACAGAATGCTGCCCATATAACAAACCGATTACGATGAATCAAAAACCTGTTTGACTGTTCATGGAGACAGTCTATTCTTTCTTTATGACCCAAACTTTCAGGTCATTGATTTCTAAAGATTTGTGGTCCCCAGGCTGCTCACAAAATCACATTGATGCATGTCCCCATATTGTATCCAATCTCATTTTCTGCTTGCAGAAGGAACAGGAAACATAACTATCCTCCACCACCTTTCAACATGGAGACCTCGAAGTTGTTTTTAAAAAAACGCCAGCAATGTCATCAGATGTGAAACTCATTTTAATTTAATGAAAATGGAAAAAGGAACCTAGAAAAATCTCAGTATACTTCAGATAAGTGTCTTTATTAATTAGATATGTTTTCAGGATATGAACTCATACACAATCTACACTGTGCAATGTGCTTCTTTATTAGGTTGGTTAATAATGTGCGATGTGATATGACTCGAGTTCCCATGTGCTATACTGCCACCATTGCCACACACCCAACAAGGCACGCTTGTCTGGTCATTAACTTTGCAGCCTAACAAGAGGAATTGTTCATTAAAATTCACATTTAACAAAGACAACATCCAGACCATTGTCAGCTCCACCCACAATACTTCTGTAATTCTTCATCAGGCATTTTCATAGGTGAAGGTTTTATGCTTTCCCCTTTGTTATTAACGGCAAATGGCTTTGTGTATACAGGGCTAAGGAAGACAAGTGACTGAAAATGATTTTATGCCCATTCATTTTTACTCTAAGTGGGATCACTGGACGAAGGATAAAGCTAGCTCTGAGATTTCGTGCCCTTCATCAGCTCCCTGTTGAACGGCAATGGCCTGCGCTGTGCTCTGTGCTCCCTTACAGCACTGAGTTGGCACATGGATTTGAAGGATGCGCAATACGAGACAATGATTGGATCATTATTACAGCTCAGCAATATTATTCAGCAATAAAGTGAAGTCAGCTGTGTACCTTAGTATCTACTGAATGGCCAGGTTAACCCATAAATCTTTCTTCCCTAATGGCATGGGAATATTCCAGTGTGCAAGAGGAATCATTTTCACATATGAATTGGCCACCACAGAGTCTTGACTTTAACCCCATTGAGAGTCTTTGGGATGTGCTGAAGAAGACTCATCATCAATACAAGCTCTCAGTGAAAGATGAATGCAAATTTGATTGAAAAAAAATGTTGAGATGTTGCATAAGCACATGGAAACAATGCCATGATGAATGTTTACCATGATCAAAGCTAAAGGTGGTCCAATGAAATATTAAAGTGTGCTTATTTTTGGCCAAGGAATGTATATCCATGTGCAGAGTTTGAGAGTCAGCTAAAAATGCATTTATATACTTTTATACAGTCATGAATGGGTAATAAATCTGCTGTACACACAGGACTTTGTGAGTGAGATCTACAGTTTGGGTAAATTTTGTAATGGAGGTAATGTCATTTTGATCACTTGGTGGGCATTTTGTTTGTCTCTAGGACAAAAAACAGGAGCACTCAAAGTAGTGACCCACAGACATCAGAAGCTTATATTACACAGATATTGCTATATTTACATAAAAATACAAGCTTGTGCATATGAATACAAAATTGAATTGAAAACTGTTATGGTTAATTGAAAACTGTTATGAAAACTGTTAGGGCATGGCATAGAAAAAATTATCCAGATAGCAGGGTTTAATCAACAAAACAGAAAGGGGAAAACCAAAGCGACCATGAGGGATCAAAACTAAACTAAGGCTAAGAGCAGTGCTGGGAACAACAACACAAAGGAAGGAAGGGAAACAGGAGGCTACAATAACTATTAGCTATAGTTCCCTCACATTAGTCAGCCAGCACAGGGGAAACGGCCACAAGGAACCACTACAGAACAGAAGAAAAGCAATCACTTAAAAACACAACTAGGAAAACACGATGTAGGACAGGTGAGAACCATAAGCAATCAACCAATCACTTAGAGCGCAAGGAAACAAGGATCAGGTGGGGTATATTACAATTAACGTTGGGTTACTGATGTAACCTTGGTTCTGTGAAGGAAAGAAAGGCTGAGAGTCAAGACAAGACCTTACAAAACAAGCTATGACTGCACATGTGTGAAATAACCAACTCCAACCTTAATATTAAAGTAATATCTAGGGCTAAACCCTTATCTCACTTATATATATATATATATATACATACATACACTAACTGGTGTATGTATCCGTAGAATTGGTCGTATCCGTAGAATTACATGGGGCATATTGCCATCCTGCACAGATGGCTCTCTTTGTGTACTATTCACTGTGGAGGCACAGCAAGATGTAGCATGACTCCACAAAAATAGATAACCCTGACCATTGACTTATCCAACATTTTTAAGTCCCAGTAGCCAAACAACACACTGAGCCCTCTGTCTCCAAGTGTCCCCTAATTACTATGGCCGCCACCCACACAGTTCTCATCAAGCGCCTTAAAAGTCAATGACAAAGAACAGCTGTGGTCAAAATGTGTTGTATTTGCAATTAACTGTGAAAAAGATACACTCCTGCTAACACAAATGCTTTTTATTACGCTCAACATAATAAAAAAACATGCATTAGGTCTACAACATTATAGACATTAATGTGACTTAACTTCCAGATAGTTACTCAATTGAGTCAGTCACGTTAAGACGCTTAAGCTGAGCCATCTACGACTAGTTCAGAGCACACATAAATTTATGATCGTTTTGAAATAGTACTTAAGTTACAATGCTTTTTTTGGATGCTTTTTACAAATCTAAGATGTTTCATAAGAGGTATTTTCACTACGTAGGTTAATGGGAAACCCAACCCAGATTGATTCCAAGGCAAAATAATCTCCAAAGCTGTTATTCTTTTTCAATAAGGAAACCAATAAATCAAATTTGTAGCTCAAACTGTGAATGTGAGGAAATAAATCAGTTGAAAACAATAAGCCCTGTCATCTCCGTCAGGAAAAGAAAATCTTTTACAATGAATTACTCAGAATCTTTTCTGGTCATATATTTTCCGTCTTGGTTGTAGATAACTAATGCTGTGCAAAAAGCTAAAATGTAGAGGACCGTGTAATCACTATTACAAGAGGAGGAACATTTTACAACAAAATGAGATGTGTCTGTTTGAGAATGACAGGTTGGAATTTTATCACATCAGAAAAATGCACCCAAAACATTTTGCCAGTGCCAAGCTGTAGCCAGGGCTGGACTGCCTGGCTGCCTGACATACCAAACATTTTCCTGGTGGGCAAATGGGTATGTGGGCTGGCAAAATTTACCATAGCATGGTGGGGCCAAATTTTAATCCCATAGAGAATAAAAATATATCTGTATGTATGGACAAGGCCCTAGTGCTGATAGCCCTCAGTATTTGTCAATGTTTCCCAGCCTCCAGTGCCTGTTCTGTTTCACTCAAGAAAGGCTGCCAGACGGCTAGCCCAGAGGGCTGGAATATAATCCGCGCATGCGCGAGTTCTG